>JAUEKZ010025471.1:2009-24736 GCA_031471865.1 Melibe leonina | reverse complement strand
GGTGTCCCCCCCCCCCCCCCCCCCCCCCCACACACCTGTAGAGTTGTGCCAGTGTTTTTCTGTGTAATGATGTTGATTAAATCACTTTTTTTTCTGAGGTCCCGACCTCTTTTTGGTATACTTGTCACCTACAGCACACCTCAGTTACTTATGTGGCTGGCACCTTCTTGGGATACTAATATTGTTTTTATGTATTTATAAACCTATGCTGGGAGCAGTAGGACATGTCATGGTTTCTCCCCCTGGTGCTTTGGTGTTATCAGATAATTCTGTGCCAGCAGAATCGGTATTTTTGCACTGGTATACGATAGGACAAAACAATAAATGCAACTTCGTGACTCCCATTTCGATTTTTCCTGGCAGGCGTTTTCTTCAAGTTTGAAGGTTGAAGCACTTATTATGAAATAGACATAATTTAAAATATTGATACTTATTTAAGCAATGGCAAAGGAACAATGTTTCTCAGAGGCTGTTGTCTGTAGTTTGCAGCACCTCAATTCTTTGCTTTATTATAATTCTGCATATGGAAATATTAATCTTTTCACCTCTCCTTTGCCTTGTAAGTGTAGAGGATTTGCCTCTACAAGAGTGATCCTGACAGATAGGACCCTTTTTTTTTTTTTGCTATTGCTGCAGGGGTTTTTTTTTCCTTTCACATTGATGATTGGAAGGTCATCTTTGTGACGATTTAACAAAAACATTCGCCCCTGAAGCTTCATGACAGCTATTGCCACCTGAAGTTGTCTTCTATCTATCGGAATCGTTTTCAACTCAAGCAATTGTGAACCCTTGGTTGGCGAACGTCTCTGGTGGGCACTATATCTGTTTCTTCTATTTTGGCTTTACGTATCACCTTGCATGCTTTCCCTCAACGTTTGATTTCCAAGCTTTCAAGGCAAAGTCCATTTCTTTATTATCAAGCATTTGTTGTTTTGTATCTGTTAGCTGTCTTGGTCCTGTCTGTTAAGGCAGCTTTCTGGTCGTGTTTGATAATTTTTATTGTACAGGGTCACCTTTTATCTAGGACTGGGCACTAAGATACACAAAAAGCAGTGGATAATCATGTGTCTCCCTTGACCAGAATGCATTATGTCGGTTGTTTGTGAGCACTTCTGTGCTTTGTGAGTGGGAGAGGCGATGTATTCTTATTGATCCAGTAAATCTTCTCTTTGTGGAACTTTCATGGCACGGTCAAATTTTGGTTGTTGTTTTACCACACCAAACGTCTTACCCCTGGGCGCTGATATGACCTCAGTAATTGACAATGCTTTAATAAGTAAACAAACTGCTGAAAGAATGGGGTGAGAAACGTGGATCGTGTTTTTGAAAATATCTGGATCGTTAACCGACACAACACGGTTTAAGTGCGTTTCAGTTTATATACCATGCCGTTTGTTTATGATAAATAACCATGTGTTGACTAAAGCCAAATTTAACCACCAATTCATTGTTATTGCTACTGTCACTGTGAGCGGCGGGAAGCTTATAAAAATGATCCTTGGCGTGAGGAGAAATAGGTTTGTTCTGCACGCTCCGACCGGTTGGGACTCTCGCTCGAACCGAGTGGTTGGTTGGTCGAGGCCTGTATAATTTGAAAAGCTTGCAACAAACAGAGAAGAACTCTGGTGTGTTGTATGTGCTATTAAAGGTACCTGTGATAAAAATGACAAGGTCGTGTGTTACTTCCCTACTACCCAGTATCGATACTGCCGTAAAGGAAATGTGAATTATCTTTGTGTGTATCGTTTGGTACTAGAATGTTTGTTTTTTATGTACTGTGTGCATGGAATTATACTGCTGGATGACTGAAAGCTTTATGTCGAATTAATACAAGCGGTATCCACCCCCCCCCCCCCTTTTGTGTGTGCAAGATTTGACCACTCCTTAGAAGCGTACTACAGTATGACTAAGGTCTCCATAATAACCGAAAATCGCCCACACGTCTATGTAGCATTTAGTTATCTTTAAATATGAAAAGGGAGAGACTTTTGTCTTATCGTTGAGCTTTTCAATCTGTAAAATCTTTAAAACCCATTAGTAGTCGTCGTTATCATTCATCATATGTTGAAATAAGAGAGTTTTTATTTAAAAGCTCTTCGTTCACTTTAAAGCTGGATTCCCATTGCATTTAAATATTGTGTAGTATTTCTGTTGAAAAGGCCGTTAGGCTTACATTTTCAAGATACTCACGGCCAAAGTGTCTTGGCCGAGGACCATTCGCATTGTATTACAATGATTATCGAGCGTGGGCTCTGTAGACGAGAGCCCTTTGATTACAAATTAAACGAGGTTTACGATTCATTGGGTTCGACAGATGGTGTTTAGGTCTCTTCCTTTTCACCCAGGCTACTGCTGTTCAGACTTCTGCAAGTAAATTTTTCATGACGTTCACCGAGCTGGAACGTCGTTCATGTTAAATGTTCGTATGCTTTGCGTCGATGTGTAGCCTACATAATGAGTGTATGCGCGCGTATTTCTCGTAGCTAGAGGAAAGACCAGGGGTGATTGGTGAGAGAGAGGGGGGGGGGTGGAGATATATGATGATGGTGGCTGAGATGGAATGCCATCTTGCTTTAAAATCATGCTTCAACGCACTGGCCTCCAACTCGATATCTTATATTATATCGATAAAGCCGTCGTCTTTGTGCACGGCTGATGGCTTTCATGGGCTTCTGGGTGCAGAGGGAAAGCTCAGGGTGAAAATTGATCCTTCGATTATCACGTGCCTTTGGCCTTTTGTCTCGGGTAACGCACGTCTCCGCCGTAAGAGAATCGACTCGCGCTATGCGAGAAGGATGAAACAAAGAAACTCAGGTTTGGGGAAAATGGTAAAGGTAACGATTCTGCGACTCTCGATTTAGCCCACCCGTGCTGCCGCTTCTCCCCCACTGGATTCCTGCCGCTGTAACCGAACCAGGGTCCGTGATAAGCAAGTCCAAGCCTGCTCTCTGTATTGCGAGCGAATTTAATCATCGTTAAGGGTGAGAAATTGCTTTTAGCAACTGTTACCCTATGGGCGAGTAATATTTGATAGGTGTTACGTCAAGCATTGGTTGCCAACACATTTAAGCCTGCAGTTATCTGTATCTGTACGAACGGGGGCTGTATGCATGATTGAATAAAAGAATTTTGTTTGGTACTCTATGTCCGATGGTTCTGAACGAAATCCTCTATATTATAAGTACCCAACGTTGGATGCAAAAATAGTTGGAATTTGCCCCCTTTCTGTCATTGGAGCTAAATGTCTTGAGTCCATAATCCAGTGTCATCGTGTGAACGAGGGAGAAAAAGGGAGGATCATTATGTTTCCTGTTCTGATGATCAGAATGAATAGAAAAAGCTGGCTGTGCAAATTGACTCTAAGGATATATGGGCTGGAATCGTCATGCGACAATAGCTACTCATTGCCATTGCAATTAGATTGATATATTTCTTGCTTTTTCAAACATTAAGGTTTTTTACGGCCATTACTTTCTCTCAGGGGAAGCTCAAATTTATAACGTTTAATTGTCCATGGATGTACATATCTTTTTTCGGGTTTGCTTATCTGAAAGTTACATGAAAGCTCTCACAAAGTAGGTGAAAATAGCCATCGCTCATTAGGTATCGTAATATTATGTATTGATTGGACACAAATCTATGAGTCATTCATGGTTTTTCAGTCTCTAAACGGTGAATAGTAGCAGCTTTGAAACCTTGTGTAAAACCCTGAATTGAATGAGGAAGAATGAAGATAACTGATAACGACATTCTCTGAATCATGATCTAATGTCGATATCAGGAAGTTCAGGGAGTTATCCAACATAAATTCCACATGAAACTCATATATGCGGTGGCGGTTGAAAGGTACCTAGTGGCAAAATATGATTTATATTTAATGAAGAAAAAAGTCTTCAGGCTGACATTTTCTCTAGTGATAAAATTGGCTGTCAAGATAATTCACATATTCGGATTCGCTCCCATCCCCTTCAAATGCCCTGCCCTGTATTGTATGAACCTTACTGTTGGAAATGGGCTTTATTATTTTTGTGGTCTTTAGGAGCGTATCAAATGTACTGTAGTTTGCCTCGGGTATTTTTGTTGTTCCAATGTCGTCGTGGGTTACAAGATTAGACTTCCAGAAATCCATTTTAGAACTTAGGTGTGTGTGTTTGAAAACGCGCTACCACGCACTCGCTGATATCTTGTTTGACCAAGCCTTTTATTTTATAATTTTATATGAAATCATTCTTTATATATTTCTTTTCGCATAGGAATAATGGCAGAGAAAATTGCTCACAATTGATTGAATGAGATCTTTTGTTTTTCCTCATCTTTTGTGCGATGGCGTTCCTTTGAGTCCTTTGACGTGTTCCATTGTTTCTACAGCTCGCACTGAAAGCCCCCTGGATCCCCCAGGGCTATTGTACGTTGTCTTCAAGACAGGCTGCAGCTCTGTTCCGTTTCTATTTTTCAAGAAGTAAAAAGTTCTACGATGGAAGAATGTTTCGGCCGATGGTATGAACTGTCGATTCTGTTGTCCCTCACAATGCGTTCAGTCGGCAGGGATAACTTAATTAACAGTCATGGGTAGTGTGCGGCATAGATTGCTTTGGCAAATGTAGTTGCGATAGACTGGTTTCAGTCTTTAGTGTGAATTTATGTCTCGTCGCTTTTTTCTCCTATATTTGATCATGAAAATCACATGACATTAAAGTCATTTGTGATTGCCAAAATGACGCTTCGTGAATTATTTTTGATATTGTTATTATTATGAGATTATCATCACTACCCTGTCCCATGTCTAAATTCATTGTCGTAGTGTGGTAGCTTACATGCCTTGCTTGAACTGGGGGAATAGGTGGGGGGGGGGGGGGCTACATCTACCAACTTGACCTGACACACTCGTGTCCATTTCAGCCATGATGGGCAGGTCAACGGTAGAAAACAGGCTTATTTGGACACTGGCAGATATGACTCCTCAGCCTTTGATCGGCAACATATCTAGGAGTGTATCTCCGAAATCAACCCTGACCCTTTCGCAGGCGGTTGGTGGGCGCTACTTCTGTTTCATATCTTTTGGCTTTATTTATCATCTTACTTTTCCAGCACTCTCTCCAGTGCTCCCTTAACAAGCATACACACACACACACACAGCTGTTTTGTATCTGTTAGCTCAGTCTTGGTCTTGCTTGTTGTCCCAACAAACTTATTGTCATCCCCCATGTTTTACACTGTGGTACCTAACAACAGGGTCACTTGCTATCTAGAAGGACTGAGTACTTTTGTACACTACACAAAAGGCGGTAGAATATCCTGGGTCTCCATGGACCTTTATAGTTTATGATGTTGGGTGGTGGCTAACCCAAAACAACACGCCCTCCACCCGGACGGATGTGACACAGACAAGTTATCTACTGGTTGCCTAAACGCCAAGACGACAGTAATGATCGCCCACTGAAATGTGAGAACCATGCATCTGACGCAGGTAGACTCGTCCTGGTAAAGACAGATAAGAAGGTACAACTAAGACATCCTAGGAATGAGCGATTAATTATGGACTGGATCTAGCTAAATGGTTTAGAACAGCTACAGGCAAACCCGTTTTACATTCAGGTAGAGAGGATGGCCAACATACCAAGGGGTCGCCATAATTTTTATGAAGGACGGCGATGCCATTGATACCAGAAGGAAAAAAGAAAGAGGGGCGACGTAGATAATCTGGAGGACATTTGAACATTAGATGAAGGCACTGAACCAGACATGGGGTTTACTGACGAGAGTATCGCAAGATCGAGGTAGATGGAGAGCCTTTGTTGCTGCTCTAAGCACCACACACCACATCGTCATCGGCATTATATTGTAATGCATTTTGTGAGAGGTCTTCTTTGCTCTTGCTTTGACGAAATTTAAAAAAAATATTTTCAATATGCTGCTGATAGGCATAGTTTATTACTTTACAACATGCAATTTTACAGGTTTCTAGTCTTATCGGTTTAACCCCTAAGTAGTTTAAGGTGTGACATCCAGAATCACGAATTTATTATGGAATGGGTCCGCGTTGCATTTCTCCCTTTTTTATTGTGGCATTTATATTATATATTTGGATCTATTCCGTGTTGGCATATATGGCAATTTCCAAGATTATCGAGCTTTCTTGAACAAGTATTTTCAAACATGCTTTGCTTTGCCAGGAAGCCTCATTGACAAGCTCGTTGTCATCCCCGCCGCTGTCTAACTCAAGATCGATTTTAGGGTGTGACCAGAATCTCTATCTTTCTTCTCGGCGAGCTCAGCACTCCCTCTCGACCTCCCCCCCCCCCACCCTTTCCTTCTCTCTAAGTATGTATGCCCGTGCGTCTCTCTTTATAATTTGTTATCATCATTTCTAAGTAGATAAGTACTATGGTTGGGTTTATATTTTTGTTATGTGGAAATTTACCCCTTGAAAGTGCTTTTTATCCTTTGATTTTATCTCCCGTTCTCTACGTTTCCTCCTCTTCCACTTCGAGGCAAAGTGTGAAATATTTTTACCATCTGCCAATCAATCGCAACCCCCCTTTTTGTTGTTTGTTTTCATATTTGTGTCGTCTTGACGGACAAGCTCCTGTGTTAAATATAAAAAGGGTCTTTATTAAAGCAAGCGCTTGACCACGTTGTTTTTTCAGCTGGAGTAGCATTTACTGTTATTCTTTTCTAGTTCCCTCATGTACAGTTGTTGAGCAACTAAATAACAAACCAACTACAAAAGTAACACAAAAAACCGTTTACGAGAGCTTTACTGATGGATTTTCTGTGTCAGGTGCGGGGATGAACGATGGATACTTAATCATAGCAAGAAGAGCCTCTCTTGACTTATGGTAGTGGCAGGCTGGGATGCGGGCGGGGGATTACAATGTATTATGTTTATGCCGTTTGACTTATGACCTGTTTGGTCAGGTCGTATTCAATTTTCTCGTTTTGCAATGTTACAATACTACATTATATATGATATATGCGTCGTTTTTTCTCTCTCTAATTCAGTATCATCTTACACTTACATTGCCACAGGAAATGCGGACGCCTCTTTTTGGCTTTATCTATCATCTTACTTTTTCCAGCATTCGCTCCAGTGCTCCATTAACAAGCTTACACACACACACGCGCGGTTGTTTTGTATCTGTTAGTCCAGTCTTGGTCATGCCTGTCGTCCTAACAGTCTAATGGTCATCCACTATGTTTTACACAATGGTATCTAACTACAGGGTCACTTACTATCTAGAAGGGCTGAGTACTTTTGAACACATAGGGCGGTAAAATTTCCTGGGTCTCCCTGGACCATAATAGTGCGTGATATGGGTGGCAGCCATCATCTGTTTTGTGTCTTGCTTTGTGGTTGTGGGAGGTTACATTTTTTCCATGTAAATCGCCTCTTTGTCACCTTTTTTGGGGGGGGGAGATCGATCTTCGTTTTTCCATTGTACATGTGAAACGTTCCTGGCAGGGTCTGTTCTTTTAACTAGTAGATCATCTTACTTACCTCTGGGCGCTTGTATGACCATAGCAGTTGCAAACGCCCTATCTCTCAATAAAGAAGAAGAAAAAATACAACACGAATTTCTTTCTAGCAACTAGTAAAGAATAAAGACATGGGAGGTTACTATCTTTTTTATTATTAAGGATCGACAAGTCCTGATTCCCTAGTCATCTTACGCGTGGGTTCCATGTATTTCTGGCAACAGGCACTGGCACATAAATCCTCAAGTCGCGTTGAACTCCAGTTATCAATTAGTCGCTGCCTGCTCGTTGGTGTCCTCTTCTCCCCCACCCCTTTTTCCCCCTCTGTTCTAGCGATGATGATGTGGGTGTGGCCCTGGTTGGAAGTGAGAATGTTGCTTTGGTGCGATACTCTTTAATATTTTGCCGACATGCTATTAATTCATCTATCTTGTCCTGTTTTTCTCTTCTTTATTTCTGATCTCCTCTTCCTCCCAAATCCCCTCTCTCTTTCTTTCTTTCTTCCTTTAAGTGCTAACACATAGGTCTATCGTTGCCTTGATTTGATGCCTGCAGATAAGACAATTTTACATCTACGCTGGTTTCAACACATGTCCGTGCCAATCCCACATATCTCAAGAAGACAACCTCAATTTTATGATCTAAGATATATTGTGTGTGAATGGATGTTTTCTACTCATGTTTGTTTTGTGTGTGTATTTGTTGTTGTCTTTTATTGAGGCCAAAGCATTGAGCGCGGGCGGTTGGTGGGCGCCTCTGGTTGGCACTTCTGATTCATCTCTTTTGGCTTTACATTATCATCTTACCTTTTTCCAGCTCTCTCTCTCCAGTGCTCCCTTAACAAGCACACGACCACACATAGCTGTTTTATATCTCTTAGTTCATTCTTTGTCCTGCCTGTCGTCCTAACAGACCAATGGTCATCCCCCTATTTTTACATTTTGGTATCAAATTACTTTGTCACTGGCTGTCTAGGACTGAGTATTTTGTACACAAAGAGTGGTAGAATATCATGGGTCTCCTTGGACCATAATAGTGTATGATATGGGTTTTCTTATAGGAATCCTCTGTCGCTTTTTTTCCTTTTTAAATCATCTCTCTGTGACACATCCCTCGCATCATTAGACATCTACACACACACTGGTGACAGATAACTGAAAATGCATTTTTTACTCCGCTGCCATGTGACCTGTCACAATTTGTTGTGTACAGTCAGCGTGCATACCGCCACTCAAATACTTATGTTTTGTTTCATACCTGATAATAAAATACTATTTGTTTCTTCGAATAATTCTCGACTGTTGGTAACGTTCGTTAAGAGAGATTCATTATCCAACTATCGACATTGACATCCATGTTTATTCGTGTTCCTCTTGTAATCACCCCGTGCAGGTCTTGCGGGTCTTATAACTAATTCTCTTGTTCTGCGGTGCAATCGCCTTCCTTGTTCAATTTTTAAATCATATGCCCACTTTCTCTTGATTTGTTGGTGGAGAAAAATCAATGTGGAGGTAGAAATATCTCTTATTATGCTCGACATGTGCATGTCCTGTTAGGCGCGTTCTTCTTTTTCTATTTTTTTTTCCATTATTATTATCTGTCTTTCTCTCTCATTTTTGGTTATTTCGATGATGCTTCTTGTGATATCCCTTCAACTTCAATTATAATCTGGTTTTGAAAATATAACGAAATGAAAGCTGTGTCATTTAACAAAACGACTGAGTGGAAGCCCTTTAAAACACAGTATGATCGTAACATCTATATATAAAAAGCAGCCTCGTATTCGTCATTAAGTGTTTGTTGTCTAGCAACTGCTCTTTTAGTTAGGTTCTATGGAATTTTAAGAGATTCTCTGGTGGTGAGGCATTGGACTCGACATTAAAGACTTTTGCTGTAGTGAAGAGCTGTGTCTCTTGTTTTTTCCCTTGCTTTCCTTGTGGCGCACTGATTCTCATTGATTTTCACTCTTTCTGTCATAGCTTGCGTCTTTCCAATAAAGATGCCTTTTATACGTCGTCATTCGTACACGTTTCCTAGCTCTGAGTTTAATAGTACCACGTATATCTCCTATCTGAACATGTCCATTTGTTGAGCCCCAATCCCGCCTTGCTGACAGGGATGCCACGTGTGCTGTTCCCATCTCCTACGTCGTTGACAAAAACAAATGACAAAACCGTGTTGATCTTCTTTCATCATGTGACATGCCTCTCCTAACGAAGCCATCGATCCAGTGCCTCTGCATTGTCTCATGCGGCGACCAGAAAGGCCCCTTTGTGGTAGTATTAATGACCTGTTACGATTAGTACACGCCCGTGTTTTACATTGCTGACGGCACGAACAACAGTTACGAGTCAGTGATGGTAGACTCGCTCATACAGATTTGCCATTAGCAAAGCTTCATTTTCAATTGATTGACTCCTGTTTCAGCCTTCCTCTGTCTACCCTTCCCCATGTTTCCTTACCCGTGCCATAGGTTGTGTGTATCCGATTCCTCTAGTATTGTCCGTGATTAATATGAGCTGTAGACTCCTCACAAATGAATGTACGGCTTTCAGGTGGTAACGAATGAAGATTTGACATTTCAGTCGACAGTGTGTCTAAAAATTAATCCGTGCCAACAGTCATGTCTTGGAAATGGCATTGCCACCGCCTGTTAGTCTTAGTATGGAATATCACACTGTAGCCGCTGATATTTAATATTTTCTGTGTCAAAATATCAATTTAAGATCCATAGTTCTCGTCAAAATGTGATTATCGCAACTCTAGACGCGATACTTGTGGCGAGTCTTGGTGATTAACGTTGGCATTTTACCTATTAAAAAGGAAAGGTTATCAAAGCCTACATCATTGAGGCTGCCTTCCAAATATTTGAATATTTTTCGTAAAATTCCCGGTCTTAAAGGTTATTTGTATAATTTCATTTAAGTAATGAAAAAGAGATATGAAAGATTATTTTCAATTATGAGAGTTCAAATGATCAAGAAATCGAAATTGACATTATTAATCATGAATATTGAAAACCTATGTCTAGTTCAGAACATACAGTTGACATGCCATTTTCTAGTTCACCATTATGCAAACTAGGCATTAGTCTTCCATGAAATTACTTTCATGACGCTTTTGTTG
This sequence comes from Melibe leonina, assembly GCA_031471865.1. Classification (NCBI taxonomy): domain Eukaryota; kingdom Metazoa; phylum Mollusca; class Gastropoda; order Nudibranchia; family Dendronotidae; genus Melibe; species Melibe leonina. Next base: position 14,134 of record JAUEKZ010025471.1, on the reverse strand, counting down.
TTGAGTCCTGTTCTTTATGTCAGATATATATTATGAATTATGCGTGATTACTTCTGGTTCTTCCTGTCCTCGCATCATATTTTTCATTTGATACAGTACTAGGGTTGTGTAGTGCAGGTGTGTAGTCTGAAATATTGTTGACTGTTCATAGCTTTTGTTAAGTTGAAGACAGGGCACCTTTCTTCAAACTTACACATTTATTAAGAAGATGCAGCGTAATTTACAGCTATTCATGATTTATAAACAGTTGACTTGAAGCAGTAAATGAGTTGATAGTTTTAGAAATGATTGTGGCGAAAGTTAGATTATTTTTGCATGCTGTTTTCAATGTTCAACTAAAAAAACACTTCACTGTATAATTTTTACATGGCCCTTGCCCAGAATGCAACAGCGTATTCTCAACAATGTCTTTCAATCTCTATAATTTACCATTTTTCTTTTATTGGTCCTGGCCAACAATTATACCCATTTCCTCTTTCAGTCAGATAGAAACTAAATGATGAGCGTGGAGGCAGAAGAAAATGGACGCTATTTCATGTGTAATTGGATGATGAATTAAATGTCCTCTATTTACTCGCCCCCTTCTTCTCGCAACGGCTGAGACTCCGCGGGGAGGGGAATTGATTTGCTTCCCCTGTTTTTCTTTCAGTAGATAAAACAAAGCGGGGTACCGCGACCATTCCTGCTCCCTAGGTTATAATCTCTTTTCGTCGCCAGGAACTTGTGTTCCCGCTCCTATCAGGGACTTGTGTGTAATTCTCCGCCTGCTTTGTCTAAGAGGTTGATGTACCTTCAACGCCATCTGTGTCTGACATAAAATAACGAACTTTGCCTAGGGGTAAATTATCATCGCTTCGTCAATACTCATGAAGTTGCCTTCTCCGCGTTGTTATAAGGTTTCTCGCTCACAGCCCACGCGCACTTGAATGGTGCTCTTTATGAATTCATGCGGCGTTGTATTGTCCCTCGGGTCTTCCTGGACCAAGGTGCATGGTTTGGGTTGTAGCCGTGTGTGTGTATCACTATCACGGCTACGTTTTATTTTCAGAACTCTATGAATCATATTTTTGGTGTGTCTCTTTTATGTCTACAGCTGTGCTCTCTTATCCTTTCGTCTTCCCTTTGGGTGCTTGAAAATGATCTCTTGCTAGGTGGTTTGTAAATTCCTCACCAGGAGCGCTTTTCAGTGACTTAGGACTAAAGCTCATTCCCATGCAACCACAAAACTAATTCTGTCCACTGTCATGATTAGTGTGCCTCGCTTTTACTTTTACTGTCCTCTTCAACGAATTTGTGTAGGTACTCAGTACATGGGCATTGTGGGTACATCAGTCCTCTGGTTGTATGGTGGGTTGCTAGGTAGGGAATCGTTCCAGGCCAGTTCAGGTGGATTCACCCTAACGACACGCTGTGGCTTGTCAGGAGCCCAGAGAAATGACATGGCCATTATGGTAACTGTCAATACTACGAATTGCTTGCTGCGATCGACTATCGATAAACGTCCTTTGAGGCTCCATTAAATTTAAATGAGTGAGTGTTTGCCGTTTTGTGTTATTTGTTTGACCGCGTGCTCATGAGTGGGAATGATGGTGGAGGGAACGCGTGTACTTATCAAGTTGCTGTATTAGTTTAATGGGGGAGGGAGGTGCACGTTTTTACAAAGATATGCATTCTTGTTGCAACACGTTTATAATTGTGCCGTGTGTTGTGGTGGGGGGGGGGGGGGGGGTGTAATGCCACGTGGCCTTACTGCTGTTAGGTTGACAAAATAGACCTTTTTAGGTGATGTGGTGCATATTTATGCGACTGCCACAGTCGATGTAATGAGTCTGTCGAAGACTGTTTGCAATACGCTTTGTGCGCCAACTTCCTTCGCAGCCTAATTTACTCATGGCGATCATAATGTCAACTCTCCACTCGGGGGTATTCTGTGTCTCGGAGCTTGGTGCACTCTACTTGTCAAGTTTCTATCTGTTTGTGCATTTATAAAGATAGAAGCAGCGAGTCATAGCCTGGGTGTCAGGTTGTTTTCTCAAGGAAGCAGAATCGATACACATTAATATGAAAGTTCTGTACTGTGCCATCAACCAGCAGAGAGTACCCCCCGTCCTCCCGTCCTCCTCTCCTTTATCTTTATTATGACACCAGCAGTTCTCAAATATGAGTTCATTTCAACGATGAGGTCAGCAAAACAAATCCTGCTTAACCTGGTAATCAAGAGGACCACTTTTTGTTAAATTTGGATACGTATTGTCTGACTGGACAAATTACCTCCAAAACCTTCATGTTATGACAAGTTATTATCGTCTTATCACATGGCGGGACGATGAATGTAAATGTATGACATGCATTTTAAACCAATTTTAATCAGTGTTTTAATTTCCCTGAGAAATCACCTTTCAGCCAACCACTCCCTCCCTCACTTTTTCTTCACCCCATATTCAAAAGGTGTGTAACAGCCCTTGGAGAAAAAATTATTGTTTTTCTTTTCTTGTCTTCTCCCAGTTTTCCCACGAAGCTTCTTCCTGAAAGTATCTAAAGCCACAATGTCTACCGATATGGAAGATAGTAAGTATTCACATTCTTCTCATTCTCCTGTTACTGTCAATTCAGTATTAATCTGAGTTTTTTACAAACTTCAAGTTTTTAATTTTGCCAAATTAATAAAAGCTACTGTAAACTATTCCACGCATGCTATTTTTTATGTTAGAAACACCTTACTCCTATACTATTATGGGTGTGTAGATATTTAACCTCCAGAGCCCTAGAGCTGATCGAGTGTTGTTCCTAATAATTTAAAAAATGGAAAGGGCGGGGACGAGAGAGAGAGAGAGCACGCGCAGGAGTTTGGTCTAGTAGAGAGAGAGAAAGGCGGTGGGAAGAAACCGGTCCATAGTGCGATCATGCGAGAACGGCGGGCAGGGCTGGTTCCAGGGAGTGGAATGTGAGAGAAAGATTTCGATCGGGAACCGCTGCCTGTCGCGCGCCACGCTGCCTGCTGTTGAGATCCGAGCCTGATCTGTCATGCTGCGATTGGCTGTATCCTGGCAACTCACCTGTCAACAAGATGGCACTGATGGAGGTGTGAGTCGGCAGGAAGATCGTTGACGGTGACGGCGAGCACACAGGTAAATGAAAGATGTAAGTCGGCAATGACGTGCTTGCAGTTTTCGGAGTCTTTGAGTCGAGTCCTCTAGAAATTGACATTCTTCCCGAGTCCCCTGATGTTGAAGCCTGAATATTAGTATGTGCGATTTGGCCAGTCCAGATTGAATACTGGGTGAGATTTACCACGAATGCATCGAAGGATTTTTTGATGACCAAGAATCAAATGCGACAGCTTATGAAATTGCATGTGAAGACCAACCACGCCCTGTTTTCACCTGTTTGTAGACATGAGTTCACGACTGATGATTTCATGCCGTGTGTCCAAACCATTTCTTCCCAAGAACTCGATGCTCGTTTGAATCTGAATGAACAAAGATAAACCCACCCGTTGGGACGGCATTTAGACATGATTGTGTGCACTCGTTTGAGAATGGCGACTAATGAGGTAGATGATTTGCAAGGGCGGCTACCACCAGAGAGGGAGAGAGGAGTCGACCTTTTGACCCCCGACACAGACTATTCAAAGAGGTAAGAGTGAACAGGCTTTAACAATTTGTTTTATTTCATTGTCCCCTGAAACGTGCGCTTGCAGAGTAGGGGGTTCGTGTAATTCATGTCTGATGTAACCTTATTGTCTGAAGCCAAAGCAACACGCATGAGAATCACAAATCAAATATTTCGGTTTCGGTTTCATTTTGGAAATCACTTGACTGGAGGTGAACGATTTTCTTCAACACGACAAGTTCTAGAAGTACTTTTTTTTAACCAAAACTTATGGGCGACTCGTCTTTAGAATTTTACTTTGAAGCAGACGATGAATGTAGCTATCCATGGATTTTATCTAATCATTTATGTTTATGATTTTTTTTTTTTGCCTATTCATCTTATTGTTTCCTGTCTTATGGCGCATCCCTATGTCTGTATGTAACATTGTAAAATAATTTCCCCGTTGAGGGATCAATAAAGTTATCTTATCGTATCTTAATTTGCTTTTTCGTTCATTTCTTCTTTTGTTACTTTTCTCATTGGGTCTCGGTTGCCCATTTTTTTAAACTCGGCGTTATATCCAATTTTAGAATAAAATATGTTTTTCCGTTCTCACCTGCACACATCATCTCGCTATTTTATCTTAAAAATACGAGTGCTGTTTGGAAATTTTGGCAAAGAACTAGCACGCCAGTGTTTCCCATCCACGCCGTCACATTTTCCGGAAAATATCTCTCTACACTTCCACTACGTGGGCGTCTCTTACTTGGAGCCCTCACACCTGCCCGTCGTCCTATTCTCAACGGGGATTGAGGTTCACGCTCCCTGACCACGACATCTTGACTTTATTGACCTGGCAGGGCCATTCCCGGTTCCAGCCACTCCGAGCTGCTGCTTCTCGAATCGAAACTCTTTGGGGCCTTCTCTGACCCCCTCCCCCCCCTCTCTCCCATCAATCGGGTCGATGATTTATTTTTATCTTGTGGAATGGTCGGAGAAAGTAGGACGGAAAAAAGGAGGGGTTTGTGAGGGGGGGGGGGGGGCACATTGAACCGGAGAACCGTGATGTTTTCTATCGATGCACAGGAACTTGCCCGCAAGCACCCTCTGGCTCAAAGCTCTCTCAGTGCAGTCTTTGGTTCAACTGAGAAAGTCTTTCTGTCTGAATTTGGTGGTTTCGGTGGTTGGAAAATTAAGGTCAGATTTGGGGGGAAGATGAGGATGAAAGAGGACAGGCAGGGCTTCATCAGAGCTAGACGAGAGTTGTTTGAGATGATTAAAGAAAATTAAATTTGCATTGCTAGCTCCCGGATGTAGAGCTATTGATTAATCGATCCCTGAGCGGTACTCTCTCTTGGGTGCCTTTTTAGAGAGAGAAAAATGCAGATTATTTCCATTGATGTCGTTTGGATGTCTAGTGTTATCTTAACGGTTGTACTTGTACATATTAATATTCAATTCAGCCCGGTAGTAGTCAAGTGAATTATCATTTTTGGTTAATTTGTGCTCGATATTCAATACATTTCTTTAGGAATCACTGATTGATAATATTGATGGAGCTGATGTGCGTGAAGTTAACACATAGCGAGAACTAGCTTCTATTATTGTCAAGTTTGGCAAAAGATTATCAATTTTTCTGTTATTTCACAATTCTTTTCTGTTGGCTCACCAATTCATTAACACGTGAAAGTGAATCAATGGGTTTTTCGTATTTTGTATTTGCAATTAACATACTGGAAGTCTTTTCGACAGTCCGCCACCAACTCGCTCTTTTTAATTATTTAAGACCGAAAATAATTTTTGATGCTTGTTAAATCTTATCCAAAGAATTATTTCTTTCACTGTTGCAGTAGTTTTCATCGCCTCCTATTTCTGATACCTTTGTTTCCTACTTTCTCGCTTCCATTCGTGACCCCTTTACTCTCTCTTTCTCTCTCTCGATCTCTCTCTCTCTCTATCTATCTCTCTCTCTCTCTCTCTCTCTCTATCACCCACACACGTGCACAAACGCACCCACACACGCGCATAACATCCTGCTCCCATTTCTTCTCTATGGCACCCACTGGGTCCTTTTAGCTCTTGTCTGAGAACCACTACTCCCCTCACTTCCCCCAAGCTTACGCTCTGCCGATTGTCTGCGTTTTCTTTTGTTCCTCTCAGTTTCCCATATCCCTCTTTTTGTTTGTTTGATGTGTGTCACCGGTGTCCCCGCACACACGCCTCCGATAACGACACACTGAGACACTCACACACATTGGCGTGCGCACACATGGGGACTCCCTCCTGCTTTATTATTGATCTCTCTCCCTTTGACAGGTGCGTGCTCATAAGGTATACAAGGCAGGACTGCTGGGATACCTCTTTCTCTCCCCCCCCCCCTTCTCTCTCAATCTCATCTCCTCGACCCACCTCCATTATCCTTTCTCCCCCCCCCCCCCCCTTCTCTTTTCATTTGTGTGCGCGTGGGTTTGTTGGGGTGATTCACATTAGAACAAGTGGAACAAGCCATGATCTCCACGTCCCCGATTGAGAGAATCGGATGGGAAGAGGTGTCTTTAGTTTAGGTTTCCTCATTTACCGCTGTAAGAGACATAATTTGCAGTCGGGTGGGGATGCGGGCCCTGGTGAATCAGTTTATAGCTAGATATCAGAAGGGTTTTCTCTCTTGAGCCTTCCATCGCCTGTCGACCGCGAGTGTTGTTCTGAGAAAAAAGAAAAAAACGAAAACAGACGTAGCTAGAAATGGAATTGCTAGACTAATGTTTGAATGGAGATGAGGTGTGTTATCATCGTCCGCTGGTTTGTCTCCTCTATTTGGAGGCAGCGCAATCGATTTGCAGCGTAATGAATCCTTTTATAACGCTGTGTTATCCCATTTTTCTTAAAAGAAAATGGATTGATTTGAAATAATGTGGTAATAGATGACATCTTTGTTTTCTTTACTATTCTTTAACTTAAATTGTTGAATTACTCTTTTGATAGTGATTTGCAAGGGTATTTGATTTTGTTGTTTATTTTAAGTGTCATCTTCATTCACTAAATGAAACCTTTAATACACCTTGTTTTTTGTTGTTTGAAAGCCCAGTCTTTCACCGCAAGTTAATGGGCTGAAAGATGCTGAATATTCTTTCATAATAATTTGTTTGATGTTTTTGCATGCCTATGGGGACTAATTTTTATAAATTGAACCAGGTATGAAACAGTATGTCTCACTTGCTCTCTTCTTTAGGTCGTATCAAGCGCCCCCGTGATGATGAAGGGGGAGAAGGCGAGCCAACTGACTTACCTAAGCGGCGAAGAGGGGAGGGACCCCGCATTGACTTGAGAATTCTCATGCAGAGCAAGGTATGTATGTGGAAGGCCTTATAATTTATACTAGTCTTACTCAAATCAGTCTAATTGCCATCCCCCTGTCTCTCTCTCTCTCTCTCTCTCTCTCTCTCTCTCTCTCTCTCTCTCTCTCTCTCTCTCTCTCTCTCTCTCTCTCACACACACACAGGCATTGTACATTAGGGCTTCTCTGAAGTTTCGTATTGGAATAGGGAATTCATATTATTAAAGATAAACTCACAATTTTTAACTTATTTGATGTGAACAGTCTTGTAAAAGCAGACACATACTTTTTGGCTATTTTTAAAAAATTCACTGAAGTTTGACAATTTATCCTAGATTTTAAGATAGAGATTCTCTCAATTTGTAACACCTCCTATTGTTATTGATATATTCATCTGTCAAACACAGCTGCTGCTGTTGACGTATTCAATTTTTCCTTCCTTTTGTTCTGAATCTTGGACATAAAAGTAGAATTTAATGAATTAAAGGATGGGTGAATAAAGAACTTCTGAGCATCAGGGGTGGACATATAGGCGTCTTATAAGTAATTTTTACATTACATTACTACATATATAAGTATGATTGTACATGTACATATATTCACAAACATACTCTATTAAAGGTAATTGTCCATTCTTGATCTAAAGCTTACTCACATTTGATTGTTTACATTCTTGCCCTGGGGAGTGGAGACATGTTCAAAAACTATTTACACTTGGCTTAAAAGTAGAAAGTGAATATGATAAAGTTATATCTTCTTGCTTTAAACAATTTTTATGAGAGGTATAAGAAAAAGAAATTTGCCCTGACACCCTGTCGGTGATAATTCAGGCTGTTGGACAAATCTGTCTGAAGATTCTTCAATGAATTGAGGTACAAAACTGATGTGTCTCAACACTGACTTTAATGCACAGACATGTTAAGTTATACAGTTGCACTGAACATGAGAGTCAACTAAATGTATACCGATATTGGTTTGTTGGGAAGATATTTTGCATATAAATATTTTTTAGCTGGAGATGGTAAATTTGAAATACCAGTTATATAATTTTTTTATTATCAAAACTTTTAAATTTCAATTTCATATCTTCAGAGTGCTGGTGCTATTATCGGTAAAGGTGGTGCCAACATCAACAGGCTGAGAAATGACGTAAGTATTCAACAGCTTAGCTTCAAAGTTCTAGAGGTTTATGTTCTGCTTGGGTACACTTCTTTCACTTACTATATGGTTTTGTGGGTTAAGAAATAAAACCAATATGCTGTTTAACATTGCATTGGATAGTGAGGAACCATACAAAGTACTCAGCATTTATTTGCTCAATGACTCATGTCATAGTCTGTAGTGTTTTTCTCTTTTTCAATTTACAGTTTACTAACACCCACTTGAATGTTGTCTCCTGGAAGTGTTCAAGGGAGAAAATGAAGAATTTTAGTCAGAGTTTTACTTAAACTTAAACTTTTAAGCAGCAAATGAAGAATTTTTTATATATTATCTCTCCTCTTTTATTTTTTTTCAACTCCTATGGGAGGGTTTTGTCGATTTCCAAAATAGCTAATGGTTTGGGGAAAATCTTTACGGCTGCTCTGTCCTGCTCCCCCTCAAAATTTCTAGGTTGATTGTTTTTCTGTGACTTTATTAATGTATTAAAAAATATAATGTGCAGTTATCAAGCGTCTGATTAATCCATTTCATCGCTCTGCATTGATTTGATTATTGTAGTTTTGTCTATTGTGTTATTATGCATTTATGATCTCTTTCAAGTTTCATATCTTTAGGGCTTTTTTTCCAGCGACATGGAAGCATTAAATTCTCATGGACGAAGGATGGGCTGCACTTTAAATTTCAACAGTTTAGGTAGTTTATAGGCTGTGGTGATATGAGAAGCTCTCTTTTGCAAAAGCATAATGAGAATCCATTTATTTTAAAAAAAGAGTTCCGAATGGATTCCAAATTTATCTTTCTCCCCTTGTCAGCTGATAGGACAGTTGACCTGTGAGGGATTACTGTTGGTAACCGGTTTTGGCCAATACAGGCTTAAAGCATTCATCCCCCTTGGAAAATGACTACAAATGAAAAGCGGGCCCTCTGGTTCATATCAGCCAACTACAGATTAATTAAAGTCTATGGCCCTTTATTGAAAAATATCTTTTCAAATTCATTTCTACTCCTAACATGCCCCGTCCTTCCTTCGATCGGTGTCCCACCCCTCTACAAATGGGTTACAAATACATCTCCCGCCCGCCCGTAATGATCCTCGGCCCTCCCCAATGATCGGTCCATGATCCACGGTCGTCCAATTGCCTGCCCATCCAACACTTTCATCACCTTCCCCCGTCCGTCCTTCCACCGACCCTGACCCCACCACCTGCTGCAGTTCAAAGCCAGTGTTACAGTACCAGATAGCAACGGTCCTGAACGGTAACCCTAATGTCCACTCCACCACCACCATGACCCTTGAATAAATACTTTCCCACCCCATCAAACTTCCATCCACCCTAAAAATTTCTATGGGGACCATGTCTTTTCCATAGTTGAACACTTTATTTTTTATGTTATGTTTAGAATAATCTCCGGACTTAATTTTCCCCCCACATTGCAACATTCTGAGTTAATAAATCATCTATACCATTTATCTCCCTTTCCCTTCCCATTCCCATTATTTGGTTCCAAAGGCCTCCCTCCCTCCTATCTCCTCAAAGTCCTTCCTCACCAAAACCATTCCCCAAATCTTTTCCAATCATTGTCTTACTAAATTTTTCATCCCCACTCTAAAATCCATTGCTTCATGAATTTATTTTCACTTTGATTAGTGTGTGTTAACATTTTAGCACTGTTTTTGGCTGCAATTGTTTTTGATCAAACAAGGGAGTTTCATTGAGATAGAAAGAAGAAAAAGTGTGTTTGGGAATATTGAAGGCGTTTAGAGTGGATGTGACACATCTGTTTAACACCAGCTATGTTATACTTCTTTAATCTATATTCTCCTGCAGTTGGGATGTTACTATGAACAACATACAACCAAAACACAGACTCATGGATGTGTGTTGACTTTTAAAAATTCAGCTTAAAAATAGATCCACCTTGGTGAACACTGACTTTTATGGCTTATTTATTCTTAAAAGATATTTTTTCAGGATGCTCGATATCTTTTGTGACCCTGTCATTGTTTGTGCTCCCTGCATGTCACATAAAATGATGCTTTTTAAAGCAGTTATTTCATGGTTAATGAATTTTTGTTGAGCAAAGTCATTAGATTTGAACATGAATTATCGCATTATTCCTTTCAACCCTTATTTTTCCACATCAGGAAAAAAAACTTCTTTCAATTGTTATCTTGCTAAGTTTCATCAATTAGTAGATTCTGTTCACAAATAGATGATACAGTTCTTCCATATAGTCAGCAAATGTATTGATATAATACAGAAGTAAGAAATAAAAAAACCCAACTATCTTCTCTACAAACTCATCACCTACTATTTTATACCTTAGCCTTTGATCTCTCATGTTAGATTTAAAAGAAGGATCTCACAATCTCAAGTATGGATCACAGAGTGAAGACGATGGATCATTCAATCTAGCTAATGATCACGTTGTTTATTGTGTCTAAAAGTACTTTTTTGTTTTTTGTATTCTTCAGGGTCCTTTCTGTTGGAGCTGAATTGGGTACAGTGCTCGATCTTCTTTTGGATGTTCTTCCAGAGATGGAGGATGTAAGATTTCTTCTGTTCTAAGCCAAGCTATCATTTTTAAATTTTATGTCAGGCTATGACTTTAATATTTTTCCCTACCCTGACCAGAATACTTTTGATGTGTTGGTCAATTTCCAGACAGAACATATAAGAATATCAATTTGCCAAGGTTGGACACCGTTCAAAATTGTTGTAAATTATGTGAGATCTTTTTAACAGCTAGTGTTGTACCTTGGTGATGGAAAATACATTTATTTAAGATTTTGCATCCTTGTTTCTGATAAGTAATGATATGTAAAAAAAACAACCAACTCTTGTGGAAATTCAATTAACAATTGTTAACTGCTTTTATTCCTCTGTGAGTCATCCAGTGGGGCTAAAACTATTTTAGTCGACTCATCTAACTTCTTGGTTTGGTTCTTTTACAGTCCAGAAATAAGCGTGTGGAGGGTGAGAGTGAGCTGCGAATGATTGTCCATCAAAGTCAAGCAGGCTGTATCATTGGCCGTGCTGGAACTCAAGTCAAGGAGTTGAGAGAAGTATGTTTAGGCCAGGCCGTCATTTGACAAGATGACTTGTTTTTGTCAGTTATATATCTCATTTTTTCCTTACACTTATTTTAAGCACAGGGAATCTTGTGAAATGCTTTTGAACTCTCTAATGTTCCATATACTTTTCAGGGGTTAGTGTTTTTCAAAGGCTTTTCTAGATCCCCAAAAATGCTTAGTTAAGTGAATATTATATACTATGACAGAAAATTGCAAACTAAGCATAAAAATAAACTTTTCCCTTGCTGACTTGAAGTAGACTGAATAAACAAGCACTAATGGAAGTGATTAAAGCAAAGAAAAAACATGATTCAGTATACTCTTTTTGTGAAGTGACTTTATCCACTAACGCTTCCAGGACAGTCCCAAAACTACTAAAAGAGTTAAGTAAAAGAACTTTTAAAAATATATTTGGCGTAATGCAAGTGTTGGTAAGGATCAATAAATAATGTAACTACTCACTTTGTTTTCCTCACACAGAAAACCGGAGCAAGCATCAAGGTCTTCTCCACTTGCTGCCCCAACTCCACAGACAGAGTCATTTCTATTTCTGGCAAACCAAAAATTGTTGTTGGTTGCATTGAAGCCATCGTTGAACTTCTCCAACAAGTAATTTTTACAATCTTTCTTTGGGATGGGGGTAGGGGCATTGTTAAAAAATTAATAAATCATAAGTCTCTTCTGCTGGGTATCATTTTCAAACCTGAAAATATTTTGGTAAATACCAGAATAATGACAATTAGATGACACAGAGAATGAGAAGGCAGCTCTCTCTTGTCACTCAAATGGCCATGTCTGGCTCATAGCCATAGATAAAAATAGATATTGCAAGATATTTAAGTTTGATAAAGTCTTCGATTCTTTCCTCTCGCTTGCACCCTGCGTTGATCTAGCCAGCATCTTTCACACACACTCTGATACTCAGAGGCAGGGGTCTCAATGGCCTTTCTCTCTCTCTCG
>JAUEKZ010025249.1:7473-18267 GCA_031471865.1 Melibe leonina | reverse complement strand
TGATTCCTACCACATTATGAGTATGTCTAGAAAATAAGGGCTGTATCCTGATTCCTACCACATTATGAGTATGTCTAGAAAATAAGGGCTGTATCCTGATTCCTACCACGTTATGAGCATGTCTAGAAAATAAGGGCTGTATCCTGATTCCTACCACATTATGAGTATGTCTAGAAAATAAGAGCTGTATCCTGACTGCTACCACATTATGAGTATGTCTAGAAAATAAGGGCTGTATCCTGATTGTCGACCCTCAGGTATTAAGTATTGGACTCACTGTACGTTATTACTGCCAAGGGTGAAGACCATCACATGACATGCTACGATATACATGTGCAGTGGGCAGCAAAGTTAATACACACACACACACAAATAGGACAAAAGACAAATATGAGAAAACGGAATAAGAAGGGAGACACAGGGTTAACGGAGAGGCAGAGAGGGATAGGGGAAATATAAAATCATAGAAGAATAACTCACAATTTGTATTTATAGTAATACCAGGATATTGAACTAAACGTTCTGATAAAGGACAGAGCCCGTACTGACCAGTTGTAGTTGTGATAGTGTAATAGTTATTGATTATTCCGTGCAGTCATTGATATTTGGTTCGTGATTATGTAAGATCGATCACATTGAATGCCATACACAAACCCACAGCAAAAGAGAGAGAGAGAGAGAGAGAGATATGGATAGATAGACAGATAGATAGATAGATAGAGAGAGGGAGAGAGAGATGGATAGATAGATAGATAGAGATAGAGAGAGAGAGAGAGAGAGAGAAAGAGAGAAAGACATAGAGAGATAGAGAGAGAGAGAGATAGAGAGATGGATAGATAGATAGATAGAAAGAGAGAGAGAGAGAAAGAGAGACATATAGAGATAGAAAGACAGAGAGAGAGAGAGAGAGAGAGAGAACTGATAAGAAGAACATTTACGGTTATTCATATCAAGCTGTTGAGAAATTCTTTCCATCACCTTCTAGCGTTTCTTGTGTTTCTTTAGGATTCCTTACTTTATTGCTTTCCCATCAACAGAAATATGGCAAGTTACAAGCTAAGAAATACCATTTCGTGTTGTTGGATGGAAATAAAAAATAATCAACAATTGCTGGCGTCTCCCGTATGTGTATGAGCATTCGGCGAAACTCAGGTAAATGCATGCACACGTGCCTGTTACTGTTAGGATGAATTACACATGGCAACAACACAATCGAAAATTGTGTAGCTGGCCTGGTAAACCTGAGAACACGGTTAGCGTTAACGTGAATGTCATGTCAATTTCAATAAAAGATTCGTAAAAATACTTTGTTATAATCAACATTGGCTACTGATCTTAACACAACTATTCCATTCATATTTAACAAGTTCGACAATGGGAGGTAGAAGGAAAGATAGAAAGAGAGAGAGAGAGATAGAGAGAGAGAAAGAGAGAGAGAGAAAGAGAGAGAAAGATAGAGAGAGAGAGAAAGAGAGAGAGAGACACAGAGAGAGAAAGAGAGAGAGAAAGAAAGAGAAACAGATATAAAAAGAGAGAGAAAGAGAGAGAGAGAATTGTGATAACCACATAGATAGGACTCAACAGGGGAATTATAATACTCTCAGTAGACAGAAAAACAGCTCAGAAAATAAAGAAAGGTAAAAAAAAAAAGGAATCATGTCCCGCTATGTTGAAAAAAAAAAAGACCCAGACTGTTACATGCACATAATTACGAAAACAAACATTGGTAAGCAAGAGCGAGCGCTATTAGATCACCATAACAATCTCCCCTTTCTAGTCTTAATACCTGGGTTAGGAGAAAGAGTAGGTCAGAACGAAGTATGTAATACCACAATGTGTAACAGGAAGAAAGTAGGACGGAAGAAATAATTGCATGTGTTAAGGTATAATGGTTAGACTAATGTGAGAGATGAAAAAGAGTAAAAGAGAGTGAAATAGAACGGGAAAGAAATCGCAAGAAAGAGAGAGAAAGAAAGAAAGAGAGAGAGAAATAGAGAGAGAGATAGGGAGAGGACGGGTGGGAGAGAATGAGGAATCATAGAGGAGAGTGAGATGGAGATTAACTCTTTCATTGCTAAAAAAAGACACCAACATTTTCAAGATTTGCCTGTTCTTATTTGAAGAAGTACATATTCAAGATTTGGCATATTTCAGTTGGGTTAGAACCAGACCTCGGTGTGAATAGGTTAATAGATGGAAGAGGGGGGGGGGGGGGTGAATGGCTGGACAGTACGATAGAAACTGGGGTTGGGGGAGGGGGCTGTTTTAGGAACACAGCTGTACATATATAAGTGTAGCGAAGGTAACCCGTCGTGTCGTTTAGATAGATACATCATTATCATGTGCTGACAGAATGCAACACTGGAGTAAATCAAACGCCGATGGGAGCAGCTGCAGCACTCACTCGCTCTGGGTAGGTACTCACTCTCTCTGGGTAGGTACTCAGTACTCACCCAGTACTCGCCTCCGTGTGCAAGTAAAGTAAATAATCATTAAACTAGAACACCCCTCACCACAATCCTCCACCTCTCTTCGATCCTGTCTTTACTTCTTCCATCTGCCCATTCCTTCTTACTTTCTTTATCATCATTATCCTCATCGTCATCATCTCCTTCTCCATTTTCTTCTTCTTCCACTTCGTTTTCTTGGGGTTTTTTTTCTTGTTCTTGTTCTTCTTTTTCTTCTTCCTCTTCTACTTCTTCTCCTTCTTCTTCTTCTTCTTCTTTACAATTCCTCCTCCACTATCTCTCACATCAGCTCATTACGTTGTGTTCTATTGTTTATTTTTACACAACAAAACGCGTTAGATGGCATGACATGTCCGCGCCCTTCATAAAGAAATGATAGAAAAAACCTGGATGACAATCCGAAATTGATGATTTTGAAACTAAAAGGGAAAAAAGGGGAGAGGAGAAAATCTTATCGCATGCGCAACGCATCAACTCACTTTCTGTTGAGTGGCCGAACTCTGACGGCTACTCTGACATTTGAAGCCATTGTAGCAACGATCGACACTTGAAGACTCACAGTATTATCCAACGAAAATCCTTGGATTACACATCCTGATCTTGACACACATTTATCACCCTCACGTTATCTTTAAAACTATTCACAGAAAACCTCTTTATCCACTATCCAGCGCAAAAGTTCTAAACACCAACATCAGGAAAACTTTCCTAACAACTTGTAAATAGAAAAACTTCGAAAATAATGATTTTTTTAAAGGCACGAAAGTAGCTAGACAAAAACGCTTGAAAAGTAGGTATAAAACACACGCCCAGCACGATTGAATTTACATTTCTTTGATTTCTTTCGGTACAAAAACTTTTCATTGGATCCTGTGTTGAACGAACACACCCACTCACAACAACACACTACAAACACCTTTACTCCCGACTCCCACCCTCTCATCTCCCGTGTCTAGAGTGTGATTTTGCGTGTCTCGCGCGTCGTCTTCGCCAGGTCACGTCTCTGCCTGCTAGACCAGGTAAGGAGAGTGAGGGCTGAGGAATTTCGGAGAGCAACACACACAAACCTAAACATCTAAACACATACATACACAGGTACAAAATCACACAGGCACAAACACACACACACACATACACACACACACACACACAACCACACACACATACTCACACACACGCACGTACAAACACACACACACGTTTTCACCCATTGGCTCTAGAGAGCTCTACACCTGCCCACGGGATACGCCTACTTCATTCGATCATTGAAACGGTCATACCAGCTCACCTTTGAACACAGCCGATCTTTAATAGACCCTTTGCGCTCGACGTCATAATAACATGTTTTCATCCTGCCAGCAAAAACATGTGACCACTTTTTCTCCATTTTTTTCTTCCTGAATATCACAATAACAAAATTGTATATATAGACATTGTTGTGAGTATTTTGATACATAAATATTCGGCCGTCAGCCAATATTCTGCTGGCGTCCTTCTTAAAGGACTCATTTTAAATAATATATGATTAAAAACCAACTTTTAGAATTTGTTTTACCTCGAACAGTGACAACCCGATCTACCCTATTCAATCACATCTTTCCAACAAAAGCTCGATCGATATTTCTATGATAACGCAACTTTTCGAAATTTACATTTTCAAACGTAATTAGGAAAATGAGAGTGTAAAACCGTATTTGTAATTGCCACTATAAATTCTAAAACATTACTTCATAAAAATAAGGACATAATATGTGTGTATTACAATATTGAAATTTTCATTGTTTCTCTATTGGAACTAGAAGATCTGTCATTTCTCTAAAAAAAGCCGACAGAAAAGGACCCCGTGACTTATCTTTAATTGTGCCTTTTTTCAGAGGACATCAGCAGGATAAGCAGGCATATTGTATAACTCTTTCTATCAATAGCATCAACAAAATATGCCTGTAGCGTTTTCTACGTCCGTCAAGTTTTGTAATGGAAACTGGCAGTGAGACCATTACGTTAGTTGTGAAAAAGTACGTACTGTGTACACCATAGTTTGCTTCACTATGTGTGTAGTTTGGTGTGAACGGAAACCATACCACTGGAGTGTCATCGAGACATTTTTACATAATTTGTGCAGAAATATGACACCTCCCCCCCTCCCCCCGTCCACACACATATACACAATATTATCTCTATTCTGAATGGACAACACAACGCATTGTTCATGTCAATGTCATACGTCAAAATCATTCTAGTTTCGGGAGTTGCGTTTTTTGTTTTGTTTTGTTTTTCTTTTTTGTTTTCTTTAACTTATTTGTTCTGCCACATCATCAATGCAACAGCGAAGGATATTGTTGACGATGATGAGGAGGAGGATGATGATGATGATTATTATTATGGTGGGGATGATGATGATGAGGCTTTGTCGTGAACCTCCGCCTTTGCCGGAAAACTGACAACATGAAGCATGTTGTGTGTGAAAAAAAGTAAATACTGAATTTGTACCTAAAGGTGTGTGTCCACTGGTAGGTTTTAGGAATAGAAAAATAGAAATTGAAACACCCAAGCCTTTTCCATTCCGTTTTTCTATTCCTAAAACACACCTTAACGCATTAATTCAGTCTATGGAAATCAGAGGAAGAAGTTTTCCATGTCTTCTAGAATGATTGTTGATGTTACCCTTGGATATATTGTATTCGTTGACCAATCCATTTGTTAGATCATAATTTCAATATTTGTATTTCGTTGTAAAAAAATCATCAACATAGATCCATGCAGACATAAAGTATCGCGTTGAAAGAAAAGGTTTACGTAAAACTAATGAAAAAAGAAGGAGAAAAGGAAAAATTAAAAATAAACAACAAATTATGGAAGCGGGAGAAAGGAATGCGTGGTAAAGGGAAAGAACTGTTATAATTAATTGGTAAAAGTTAGTTTTCTATTATTATTTCCCTTGGTTACACATATAATCTTTATTATTTATAAGAAGAACAAAAACCAAACTAATACTAATAGTATATAGCAAAACATAATATTATCATATTCACAGCAACGTGTTCTTCTCTCAGCATCCTCTCTTTCTTGTTTCCATCGTTTCTTTCTACTTCTCTGTCTTTCCCTCTTTATACTTTCTCTCCCTTTTTTTCATATCATCAGCAAACACATAAATATATAACCCAAACTACTCTTCAATTTTCACCCAAGCTTCATGTCATCTACAAAAAAAAAAACGAGATGGTGGGAGACTTTGCCTTTACATATATTTTTTTTGGTATTTTTTTTTCCATTTTTGTCAATGGTCAGTTTTAGACCAGTTTTGGTCTAATATCTGCACTGGTGACGTGACGCTGTTGGAAAGTAGGGTGGGTAGACTTTATTTATCGTGATAGCGGGGACGTCACAGAAATATTCTGGAAAGTGTAACGATGAAGACCAAGTGTGTGCCTTAATTATTTTAGAAGTAGAAGCCGAAGAAGTTGGAGAAACTTCAAAGATGAGGAAGATGAAATGGACGAAGAGACAGAGGAGGATATAATAATATAGGAAATGTGTCTTACAGTTACAGTAGATGATGGGGATAAAAGAAAAGGAAGAGGAGGAGGAGAGTGAGGTGGTGAAAACGGGATGGCAAAAAAGTTTCCTAGCTATTTATATGTGAGGGCAGACTTGAATGGGGTCTCGCTTAAAAACCTTCTCCTTGAAGTCTTACCTGGAAAAGTGGCAAACGAATAGTCTAGGTCGCGCGGACGTCAGGCAAATTAGTAGAAGACAAAAGAGTTCGAAAGATGAAGATAAGGAAGAAGAGAAGGACAAAGAGGTGGATGAGATATGGAGAATGAAAAATATACAGTACCTAGATGATAGATTAGAAAGAGAAAGATGAAGAGGTCTTCAAGGTAGTGTAGTGGAAATAAGCGGACCGAAAATGAATACCTGATCTGCGATGGCATTTCAAAATGGACTTGTGGATCCCTCCAAAGGCCAGCTCCTTGCAGTCTAACTTAGGGAACATACCAGCCTTATATGGGCAATGCGCGGACGTCACAGTAACCATTTGGAAAGTTATGAAACTAAATGTGTCTTCATGAGTAAGAAATTGAAGAAAAAGGAGACGGAAGAAGAGCAAAAGTAGAAGAGGAAGAAAGAGGGGAACATGGTAAAGGAGAGGGGGAACAAAAAGGACAGGAGGAAGAGGTAAAGAATGAGTGAGATAAAAACAGTAGTCATCTTTTTTCTTCAAATTTATGAGGACATTGGTCCCAAACCTCCTCCTTGGTATACTATTACAGGAAAGAGGTAATATTATATACAAGTAGTGCGGCCGTCGCAGTCGCTCATGAAGAGTTTTGTTTGTCTATATATCTATTTATCTATCTATCCATCTATCTTTCTATCTGACTATATGTCTATCTATTCATCTAAGTGTCTGTCTGCCTGTCTATCTATCTATCCAATCTGATGATCATTATATGGTTTGGTTTTGAGCGATTTACAAATTGGTTGCCCTACACTGCCAATAAAGATTGACATTTGTGTACCCTGTTGATAGAATGATAAAGAAATTTAGAACCATAGCTCTTCATTCATATCTCCGTACTAACTTGTGTTCTCACTGTCAACATAGTGATCATGAGCGCTTTGAAAACCGCATCTCTGAATAATGAATAATGTTCCCTATAATGGGTTTATAATGTGTATTTGTGAAATGGGAGAGCACCGCAATGTTAACTTATAAGTCGTTCAAATTTACTTGGTTGCTTCCCTTATACCCATTCATCATTTCCCCCCAAATGCAAACACGGAATGGCAATTTCTTCTGCAAATCTGCACACAATGCTGGAACTGGAAGCAATTAATGATTATCTTAATAACGCGAAAACAAACATTTATGTAGCTGAATCGTGGCGATAATAAAGTGACCCTAATGTGTATAATGTAAGGGGTTGACAATTGTGCTAAATATCTTTCTCTCTCTCTCTCTCCCCCTTCTTTTCCTCTTTCCCTTAATCCTCTCTCTCTAGCACTCTCTCTCTCTCTCTCTCTCTCTTTCGCTCTTTCATTGATCACCCTCTCTCTCTCTATTTCCTTCGTTCCTCTTTCTCACTCTCTTACTCTTTTTCCTTTTATTTCTCACTTTCCTCTATCTCTCTCTCTCTCTCTCTCTCTCTCTCTCTCTGGGCTCTCTATTTCTCTCTGTATTTCTTCTCTCTCTCGACTTTTTCTCTTTACCCTCTCTCTTTCTCTCTCTCTCTCTCTCTCTCTCTCTAGACTATCGTTCTCTCTCTTTCTCTCTCTCTCTCTCTCTCTCTATTTATTTTTTCCTCTCTCTATCCTGCCTCTTTCTCTTTTTCTCTCCCCTTCTTTTTCTACTATTTCTCTCTCTCTTTCTCTCTTTCTTTCTTCTCTTTCTCTCTCACTTTCACCGGCTCTATTGCTTAAGAGGAACTAGTGGGTAAGGAGTTGGAATCATGGCTGCGATATGCCAAGAAGAGATATACATGAAACGAATTGTGTATTTGAATATGAAGAGGAACTGTTATATAGATAGATAGATAGATAGATAGTTAGATAGATAGGTAGGTAGATATATAGATAGATATATGGATATATATATATATATATATATATATATATAGATAGATAGATTATGGATAGATATATGGACAGATAGATATATAGATATATAGATAGATAGATAGATAGTCAGATAAATAGATAGATAGATAGATAGATATATAGATATATATATAGATAGATGGACCATTTTTCATTTGTTGTTTCTGTCCGTACATGGGGAACAATATTGTTCCGTTTCCTTCTATAACTAGAAATTCAGTCTTCTGTCTGTGAAGGTAACATCTGTGTGACAGAAATTAAACTCCTTCCTGGGAGATAGAGAGGAAACAATGCGTTGGTTGTTGTTTTTGAATTATAAAACAAAAAGTATAACAAGAAAGAAACAAACAAACAAATCAAGTGTTGATGGCAGAGTTGAAAATATCTAAGAGATACCAATAATATGATAACAGAGCCACGTTCTTAACCGACTAAAATATTGATAGAGAAATATGGAAGAGGTGTGCAAAGATCTAATTACGTCGTCATATTGTTATCAATAATACCATCTTGAAACATTATATTGAAGATTATGACATTAGATTTCCATAACTCGGTGTAGCCTATCTGATAATGTAATATGGGAAAGCTGTGAAAGTAAAAAACGCGTTTTCATTGCTATGAAAGAATAATGATGGACATTTTGAAAAAGGATAACATGAGTGCGATACAGATCGCGTACATCATAACCTGCACTTTATCGCAAGCTTTGATGTGTTCATTGCATTTCGGATTGCATCGATGGTGATTGAGGCCCGTTGCACAACATGCCAGCAACAGCAAATGAGTAGTTTTCACTTCTTTCCCCTCCTTAACCCTTTCACTGCTACTAAGGCCACCACAATCCTCAAAACGTGCCTGTTCTTGTACCAGATAAATCAGATTTCACTAAACTGACATACGCCAAAAGCCTGATAATCAGATAGATAGATAGATAGATAGATAGATAGATATATGATAATCAGGCTTTTGGCATACGTCAATTCACTGAAATCTGATTTATCCGGTATGAGAACACGTACATTCTAAAGATTTTGCATATGATTCAGTTGGGCTTGAATCAGACCTTGCTGTGAAAGGGTTAAATTACAGCATGACACACTTCTACATGGTAGTACAACAAGATAGGTCTCCCCATCTGATGTGACTTTTGGTATCAGCTGATTGGTATCCTGTCGCCAATTGGGCAACTCCCGCCAGATTGCGAAAGTAGCTAATATCAGCCGAGGTGAAAACAAACGTCCGCTGTGAATAGACGGTTAGGACAGAAAATGAAATAAAATGAGTTTCATAAAAGTGTGTTTTTTAGAAATTAAAACTACAATACAGCAACTTTATATTTAATGGTTTGGATACTGGTCAAATTTCGTTTTTTTGTAGCATAGTTTTCATATAACAATATTATTGCTCGAAAATTTTTCGTTAGCTCTATATTATAGTAATACTGTATGCGTTGAGTCAAAATACTCACAGCAATACCTGCATTGTTCTCGCTCA
Organism: Melibe leonina; assembly: GCA_031471865.1. Classification (NCBI taxonomy): domain Eukaryota; kingdom Metazoa; phylum Mollusca; class Gastropoda; order Nudibranchia; family Dendronotidae; genus Melibe; species Melibe leonina. The sequence continues at coordinate 8,701 of JAUEKZ010025249.1, read as the reverse complement.
CATAATACTATAATGCAATATATTTGTAAAGTAAGGCAATTGGAATAACTTTTCTTGGAAAACTCCAAGGAGCTATCGGTAAAAATTATGGACCCTTGTCTGCGTTATCTGCTGGACCATTGCATCCTCTCTCCACTGATTAGAGCTAATACAATTGTCTCTTGGACACTATTCCCTTCAATACCCTAATCATAACCAGACAGTAAATCTAACGACATAGAAACCAATAAAAACCAATAACAAAAAACAACAATCAACAAACAAAAAATCGCATCAAAGATTAAATCAATACCCCCCAAAAAAAACACACCAAAACGTTGGCTTTAACTGAATAGCTGAATAGCACACGCCTGACAGGCTACTCGTCTTCGACCCCTGGAAAACACCTCCTAAAAGTCGTTGCTGCGACCGGCGGTCAATATACAGTTGCCAATGTAAGCCATTATTTACTGATTGTTCTTGCTCATATCAGCAGCAGTCTTGTCTTTTACAGGGCAGTGTGAAGAAGTGCGTTATCAGGAGAAAATGAAATCCGACTGGCGGTGCCCGGACCTCCATCCATAATGGATGAACGCCGTCATTGTAATCAGATGTAGCTGATGCAAATGATAAAACAATATACCGGCAAACCTTGCCCATGCCCAGGTCTGGGGAAAAGAGATCTAGTCAGATGATAAAGGTGAAAAAGAGTACCTAGCTTGGGTTTCGTTGGGAACGTTAAAAATTACTAAGTGTAGGAAGGCAACAGAGTCTTCTGTGTCGTCTCAGCTTTCAAATTCTGGGGTTTAACTCAAAAAATATTCGGTTAAATTGTAATATGAATGAATGCCCAAAGTTATGATTAAGGGAATTCCGGAATAAGATATTGTATTGTTATTATTAATATCATTATTATTGTTGTCGTTGTTGTTGTTATTATCAAACTGATGATTATAATTACAATTACTGTCACAATCATCAATATTATATTATCATTATTTTTATAATAATCATGATATGAACATTATTATTGTTGTTGTTATAAATCATTGGCATCGATGTTATTATAATTATTATTGTCATCATCATTATATAGATATGACAAGTCCATCCAGAATAAATATGTATTTCTATAAGATCATCAAGGTTAATCAAAACTACCCAAGAGGTTGTATTATATTATATTATATTATATTATATTATATTATATTATATTACATTATATCATATCATATAATCGTTTATATCA
>JAUEKZ010025138.1:0-18268 GCA_031471865.1 Melibe leonina | reverse complement strand
GGGGGGGAGGGAGGTAAGCTTCGATTTTGGTAATTTTCTTTTGATTTAGATAGAATAAACAATTCTCGCGCCAGGAGAATCAACTTTAAACAGGCAGGTTCAAACGCCTTGACTTGTTATTCAAAAGATAATAAACACGATTTCAGTGTGACCCGTAGGTTCAAGACTTGGTCTAAGAATCTGAACAGAGAACAGAATCACAGATGTTGGTGCGCAGTGCCGGAAGTTAATGCTAAAGTTACAACGTGAAACAAAGGGAGTGATTAATAGGCCAACGGGAATTCGATGTGTATACGATTAAACTGTTATTTAGGAGCTGTATTAGATTCAACGTTCGTTTATGAGCGTTTCGGTTTCTTTGACATTTTCGCTCCCTCTATCCATAGAGACGTTTAGAAGAAAATTATGATACTTCCCGGATGCTAATGTAGGAATTAAATACATGGCTGCTGCACCTAGATAAGTTGTGTCAAAATACTTCGACAGCTCATTCTGGTGAGAGTTATTACTATTATTATTATCATTATTATTATTCCCTTGTTCTTGCTGCGAGAAGGTAACATGGGAATATAACGTGAAATACGATGGGTCAATTTACCAGATTAAATCTCACAACGCACTTTCAAAGCGTGATGTACCTATGGGTGTTTTATCTAAGGAGGTGTCTAAAAGAGTGGCAATAGGAGGAAATAAATGACACTAAAAACCTTTTTTTTTTTAAATAAAAAAATAATTTAAAAAAAGACCCCCCCCCCCCCCACAAGAATAAATTTAAAAAAATGAACGAGTTTTCATTCTATGGCTTTCTTTATTGTTTTGCAAGTAAAAGATGGGGAAAGGGTGAAATAGTATTATTTATCTTTCAATTAACACATGTATCATTACACGCGTGGTTGTACCTAACCACTTCATTCCCTAGCTTGGTTAACATAATGAAATAGAGAGGCAAGCACCAGAATAGGTCAGGACTAAATTATTTTTCTTACGGATTATTCAAAAAGATATGAAAATGTAGTAATGATAGACGCCGTTTTTTTTATTCATTTCGTCAGTTACGAGTGATGCCTGTCTTTTGTGTGTGTGTGTGTAGGGGGGGGGGGGGGTTGAAATTTTATTGAAAAGTGTAGGCTATTCATTGCTATCTCGAATAAGTGATTACTCAGTCTCTTTTTTTGGTTAAATTATGATCAATGGGTTTCGCATAATTTAATTGTAAAATAACAAGTTCCTACATTTCAACTTTGTTTTATTTTGTTTTGTTTTGTTTTCGATTGATACCGCGTCATGCGGTGCCTGCTTACAAATCATAGATTAATACCAATATAGGACTTGTGATAGTGATACATCCCTCTATACATACATAGCTAATCACAGAGCTAGGAAATAAACTTTGGATCAAGCGAAAAGCAAGTGGGTGATCAGCCTTCGGCCCACTTTGCTGAGTCTTCTTTGATGGCATAGGTACAAGACATTGTAGCCTTGCTACATTGAATAAGCTACCTCTTCGATAGATTCTTATTAAAACTCAATGAAAAGTTGTTGCTACCTAATTAAGCTGTGTATTATCATCTACGAGATCAAATTAAACAGGGTCTGAAACTCTAGCCCTACGGTTTTCGGAACATTTTCCAGCTTTGATTAATAAATGGATCATTTCATAATCTAGAAATTATGAACTTAATGTTAGGGTGCAAATCAAACAAGAAGATCGCAACACTCCTTTGCCATTCACCTTTGACAATTGACAATAATTGTATGTCTCATTTCATAGACAGTTCTTGTTCTAAAAAACACATTTTTTAAAATCAGAAATCTTAAACAGATGACATGTGGTTATGTTTACAATAGATGAGCTTATATGACCATAGCAGGGGCAAGCGCCCTAAAACTCTCGATGGAGTAATTTGATTTTAGATACCGTCATCATGCACACACACACACACACACACACACACACACACACACACACACACACACACACACACACACACACGCACACACACACACACGCACGCATAACTAAAAAAGAGTAACTTTTTCTCCCCCATCAAAAAGGGGGGGGGGAAAGGAGGTACAAAAACAATCGCAAAAGCAGACACATAATATGGCCACTTCCATGTGACTCCCTAACATGTGCTTTGTGAAATTTGGAACACAGTACCGATGCAAAACCCTAGCTGTTTACCTGATAACTGGTGTCGAGTACAAAGCTCGTGTGTTTCACCACACTCATTAACTACGAATTGGGGTTGTAACCAGGGCGCAAGACTTCTGTCTGCACTGCACTCATCGGCGCAATTCATTAATAAGACATGTCAACACAATGCAAAACAGAAAAGTGAAAGTTTAATTCAACGAGGAAACGGAATGGGGCATACGAGGGACCGTGTTCTTTGTTATTGCAGTGTTTGTAGGGGTGTTGATAGCCCCCCATGTGTGTTGTAACAAAATGTGAGCTTGCCTAAAAAAAACTCCCCCCGTCTTCCCCTAAAACTCCTATTGTCTGTCATTACAGCCTAATCCCACAAGCTAATATTTCTTTCAGCCGATGTATCAATGAATGGCGCACTTGGTTTTTTATTTGTACAAACTTTTTTGTTTTCAACGTAAATTACAAAACCTAATCATTTTTAACATATTCCGAATAATTAATTATTTTGCTCTATATCTACATGCAACCCCGTTACAGCTTGGCTGAAAAAAACATCTAACGGATGTTGTAGAATATGAGGTACTATTAGCAGTGTCTTTCTATTCTTTCACCATGAAGATATAGAAAATTGCGTATGAAGCAAAATGGTCAGAGCAGTAAACTTCAAAACTAAGAATGGCAGGTTCGAGCCCTGGTTCAGTTTCCCTACCTAGTAGTACAATTTGATGAGGCTTTTTAATTACATTGTCGTCTACACGAAGAAAGATGTTAGATTCGAATGTCTCTCTGGTCGTTGCTATGTTGTCCGTTTAAATAAAAACAATAATGATAATAAGACTGATTGTGGGGTCCTACAAGTTACGAGTGCGTTATTTATCCCTTTCAATGCTAAAGACACTAAAATCTTCAAGATTTGCCTCTTCTTATACTAGATAAATCAGATTTAAATGAACTAACATATGCCAAAGCGTGAAATTTAGGCTTTTGGCATATGTCAGTCCACTGAAATCTGATTTATCTGGTGTAAGAGACACGTACATTTTCAATATTTTGCTTATTTCAGTTGGGTTATAACCAGACCTCGCTGTGAAACGGTTAATCATCAGATGGAGCAATTTCGTTGGAGGTATTTACGTCTCCCCATTGATTGGGGAAGCGTTGCAAAGCGCTCTGACTACAAAACCGAATCGGATGAAAAAATAGTTTACATGTAGACTAGACCTACCATGTTTTATGATTCGACCATGTTTACTCATAATTCTCTCTCTCTCTCTCTCTCTCTCTCTCTCTCTCTCTATCTCTCTATCTTTCTCTCGTTCTCTCACCCTCGTTGTACCTCTCTCTCTGTCTCTATTTTCCTTTATCTTTTTCTCTCTTTATATTCCGTTATTTCTCTCTCTCTCTCTCTCTCTCTCTCCCCCCTTTTTTTCGCACTCTTTCTATCTCTTTTCGCTCTTATTGATAAAGCTAACTGATTGTGTTCTAGTTCTAGGCACGAAAGTAATATTTAACATCACTGTCGCTGATATGATAAACAAATAAATAGACTAGTTTAAAATGATAAAGATAGATAAAAATGAGTTTCATAATAAAAGAGTATGAAAGAGTGTATTGAATCGAGTTTCGAAATCTGCATTTCCTGCCTAAAAAAAACAGAACACAAGTATGATGGCAAAAATCTAATAGCGCACGGTGTTTTATGAATTCGTTTACATTGACAACTGAGCTCGAAAACCAAAAATGGGAAAATCAAGCAAAAAGAATCGGGTTATTTTTCACGCTAGCTTTTAGCTATGAGGGAGGGAAAAAAATCAACTATGTTGTCCTTGGAGGAAAAATATTACCCTCATGCCTAACAGGCTGCAAGTTTTGTGCCATGTTGCTGTCAGCCTTGCAGTAAAATTCGATTAGTGAAAATTTCCTTGAAGGGAAGACCGTGCGTATGAGTGCTAAAATGCTTATTTGTGATACCATGTAAAAACAAGAAATTAAAACAAAATAGTTTGTACGGATAATTGGAAACAGCTTGGTTTAATCACGTCAACATTTACGGGTTGCACAATGTGCTCAACTCCTGTTGGAGTAGTAGCCTGCTGATGACTCATCGGTGCCAGTGGTTGAGCCCAGATGTAGCAGCAACATTTTAGGTATAATATGGACTTTACACTCTTGTTGCTTTTGAGAGTGAATCAGCAGATACATAGGTGATTAATACACATGATAAAGGGTAGCAGGTCGCCAAGTGGTGAGGCCAAGGCATGCTCTGTACGTTGGTTTTGGCCAGGTGATGTCTACGGTGGCAGGTCTCAGGTTCCAATCTCTCTGGTCACTATTCACCTTCCTGGATTTCCTCCTTTCTTCTGCTTTGTTTCTTATCGGTAATGCTCTGAAACCTCTGTCTGGATCATTTCATCGACTCTTGTTGTTGTTGAATACTTTAGGTTCTACTATTACCATTGTATTCAATATGGAAAAATTATCAAAACTAATCGGCATTCACCCCCTAAAACAATACACAAACACTGTTGAGAGAGGAGGGGGTGGGGGAGGAGATAGACAGAGAGAGAGGGGGGTTGAGGAGAGAAAAAGCCAGAGAAAGAACCAGATATATATAGAGAGAGAGGGAAGGAAAACGACGGACATACAGGGAGAGAAAGATAAAGAAAGGGAGAGAGAGATAGATAGATAGATAGAGAGAGAGAGACAGAGAGACTGATCGTGTACTTACTGTAATGATATTCATTGACTGTGAAAGATACGCCCCCTTCAGCTTTGTCCCATTTGAATATGCATTACAATTATATCCGAGGTCACTCCCAAACATAACCTATTATGTCAGACTTGAAACCAGAGGGAAGATGAAGAGTCAAGGAAAGCATGAACGAAGAAGAACAATAGACTGGGGTCTAAATAGGTTTGACCATTTTCAACGCCGTTTGATGTTTCAACTTGACATCATCAATACTGTATCAAGGAATGAGTAACTGAGATTTTTGTCTAAAGTAAACGCAAAAAAAAAAATGAAAAAAAACAAAAAAACCGGCCAATGAAAAAACAATTAAAAATAATAATTCATGATTGTCATAATTTTGTTTTTTAGTTCCTATTTGGTTACTACGTAAGTTTAAAATGAACGAAAATGAATTTTGCCTTTTTTATTTTCTGAAGAGGAATAGAATTAGACTATCCACTCCACCATGATCCCCTTTTCATTCACCCTTGTGTTTTAGACTAATTCTTTCACCGTTACCAAATTTATTTTTGTTGCAGCGCTGCCTGTTCATATTTCATAATAAAATTCAAAGTTAAAGGTGTGTCATTCGATACAGTTTTATGATTTCAATACAATGAATAAAGTGTGTTGTGAACTGGACATTGCATAAAAATACAAATTCATCCACAGGCTAAATAGCCTAAACTATTTTAGTGCTATTTTAAAGTGATTCCTTACCTGAAATTAGTGCATACGACGCACGATGGGACAGGAATGGAAAAAAGATTACTCTTTTTCAGCGAGCTTTTAAAAAAATTTGTTTTATGTGAATGCCAATTTCTATTTCGTAGAAACATCCAACACAACCTAATATAACCAACGATCCCCTGTTGCTGTTTTTTTTGGGGGGGGGGGGGGGGTTAGGGAAGCCCGCGCAGAGGATAATGATTAGAGCAGTGACAATAAAATATAATGATTACAACAACAATGATAATGATGACAATAATGATAATTTGATATTCATCGTGATAACAAAGATAATAACAATAATCATGATAATGATGATGCAAGTTAAACTATAATGCGCCTGTTCCATTAAAATTTCAAAATAATCACACCAAAGATTCTCACATACACATCCATACAAACATAGTAAGAGGAAAATACAATAGCCCGAAGTACATTCATTGCGAGTAGCCATGTTGGTAGGTGATAGACATTAAATGTGTAAAATTGGTAACAATAGAATCTGTTGCCCGTAAGGATTTTATATTCATTTCAAAACTTTACCCTCTATGTGTTTTATGGATTATTTTAGAGAATTGTATAAATCAGCAGAGCAAAAATGTGAAAACAACAGGGAGAAACTTTCCCCCCCCCCTTTTTTTTTAGAGACTACAAGATTGCACTGGCTGCCAAATCTTAGTGTTCAGTGGGAATATGTTATCTTACTCTTAAAATGATTTGGTGCTTTTTTTTATGATCATTGTTTGAGTGTGATTGATGTGAGGCATGACTTCTGTCTCGATTCAACCACCCTGTGTTAGACAAATGGATTGTGTGGTGTAGTACCATCACGTTATGTGTTAAAACAATTCAAAATACTCCCCTAGCTGCTGTCAGCATTCAATATAATAGACACGGACCAAAAAAATATATGAAAAAGTGTCCAAAAATGTTGGAAGAATATGTGGATTTGTTACGGATCATCAATATTCTTGCGTTTGTAAATGCACTCTAATCTGGGTTCAAATGTCAATTTACTACCCGTGAGTGAGCCTGTTGGATTTTTTTTATCCTTTCAATTCGTATGCTGCAATGATAATTTGAGTATGTGTACTTTATAAATAGTGTTGGTTTAACTAGGAACCACGCTTGAGCAAAAACAGACGCGGTGAGCGTTCTCAGAAGGAAAAAACTAGCGGAGGAAAAGGAGAGCGAGAAACTGAGAGAGAGAGAGAGAGAGAGAGAAAGAGATATCTAGATAGATAGATAGATCGATAGATAGATAGAGAGAGAGAGAAAAAAAGAGAGAGAGAGAGGGAGAGAGAGAGAGAGAGGGAGAGAGAGAGAGAGAGAGAGAGAGAGAGAGGGAGAGAGAGAGAGAGAGAGAGAACAGCAATAAGGCATGGATCAGACTGACTGGCTTTTTGTTTGTTGCTATTATTATCAATACAAACAAAACAAAAAAGTTTAGGAAGAAGTCGCACAAATTATATCAAGAAATTATTGTTTTCGTAATGAAAAAAGAAAGACAGGCAAAACGTCAATAAACAACGAAACGATCTATTGAATGATACTTTTTTAATTTTATGTACACTTTTAATGAAAGACAAACGTGGATTAAGAGCTGCCATTTTCATGACTCGTTCATCTAATTACCATGGTGACCAGCATAAATATTATCATCCTCAATAAAATTGAGCGAAACCTGAAATCAATTACAGAATTTAACGCCCGGTAATGGAGCCTGTGTGTGACGGTCTGGACAAAAACAAAACTCATCAAAATGAATAAAATGCAAAATTCCCCACCCTAACATAATGAGCATTTTTAGTGAAGAAAGCATGTGTGAAACCTCAAAGTTTGTGTACCACAATATGTATGTAGATAGTGTATGGATGTAAATCGCCGGTCAAGCACAAGGGAGTAAGCGTGGGCGCCTAGGACAAATCACATGATTGCAGATTTGTATGGATGTAAATCGATCGTCAAGCACAAAAGAGTAAGCGTGGGCGCCTAGGACAAACCACATTATTGTAGATTTCTATGGATGTAAATCGACCGTCAAGCACAAAAAGCGTGGGCGCCTAGGACAAATCACATTATTGTAGATTTCTATGGATGTAAATCGACCGTCAAGCACAAAAAGCGTGGGCGCCTAGGACAAACCACATTATTGTAGATTTCTATGGATGTAAATCGCCCGTCAAGCACAAGGGAGTAAGCGTGGGCGCCTAGGACAAATCAGATGAATAAAGTAAAATGTCACAGCAGCAACTGCGTTTGCCATGGAGCATGGGAGAAAAACTTATCACAATCAACGTAGAGACTCTCTACCTTTTTCAATTAGACTAGACTAAATCATTATTTTGTCTCGCGAAGGTTGATTGCTTCCCCAAGGCTCTGATTTTCATCCATCTGGCGGGATGAGAAATTGAGAAATGTTCAAGGAATTCTTTTTTTGGGATTCTGGCTTGTTAATCGTTTTATAATGATACTACTACCTCTAATACTACTACTACTACTTCTACTACTACTACTACTACTACTACTACTTCTACTACTTCGACCTCTACTACTACTATTACTACTAATAATACTACCATTATTACTACCACTACTACTAATACTACTATTATTATTACTACTACTACTACTTACTACTACTTCTACTACTACTACTTCTTCTACCACTACTACTACTACTACATACTTCTACGTCGTCTTGTTGTTGTTGGTCTTCTTCTACAACAACAGTTCTTTCTGCTACTAATACTACTACCATCACTACCACCACCACGACGACTACTACTACTACTACAACCATTACTAATACTACTTCAAACTTCTTCTTCTCCTTCTAATGCATATTTCTTCTTCTTCTACAACAACAACTACTTCTTCTACCAATACTACTACTACTACTACTACTACTACTACTACTACTACTATTACTACTGCGACCACTACTGACTGCTACCACCACTACTTCTACTACTACTTCTAATACTTCTACTTTTGCTACCAGTACCATTACTTCTATCCCTACTTCTACTATTATTACTGCTGCTACTTTTTCTTCTTCTTCTACTTTACTATTATTACTACTTCTACATTATTAACTCACTGACTACATCCCGAAAATGTTTAACCCTTTCACTGCGAGGTCTGATTTAACCCAACTAAAATATATGCACAATCTTTAAAATGTACGTGTTCTAATACCAGATAAATCAGATTTCAGTAAACTGACTGGCATATATCAGTTCACTGAAATTTGATTATCTAGTATAAGAACAGGGACGTTTTGAGGATTTTGGTGGCCTTAGCAGTGAAAGGGTTAACATCAGCTGAAGACTGGTCATTCTGGGGCATATTGAAAGGTTCATAAAAAATTTGAGTTGCATTGCATTCACACGGAAAACATAAAATAATACAAATATCAGTACAAAATAATTCATGGAAACTTTTTTTACAAACTTTTAAAATTAATTTTTGAAATAGCTTTTTTTAAAAATAATTGTTTTGTGTTAACTTGTAGTCCTTTAATAAAAGGAAAAGGAAATGTGTTCTGTTATTATTTCTTGTTTTTATGAATGTAGACTGTACATAATACTGTCAATATGTGACCTGAATGGTGGGGAAATTAGTCAGGGAGGGCACACAAATTTGCGTTTTTGTTGATGTTCAGTTTGTCTATTTTAGAAGGCAGCTTCCGGTTTGAGGACGATAAAGAAATGAATTACCAACCAACTTTCCCCTAACTTTTTATGAACCGGAATAAATGGTAAAACGAAACTAAAAGACAAAAATGACTGGCTGTATGTGCGTTGTTGTTGAGCATCCGTCTCAGTTGACAAAATACCGATACGCCATAACGTGGCGAATGCGTCGTACTATTCAACGCGAAGGTAATTTCGAATCTAACAATTGACTAGATGCATCGAAATCTTAAAGAATTTGCCTGATGTTTTTACCAGATAAATCAGATTTCAGTGGACTTACATAATATGCCAAATGCCTGAAATTCAGGCCTTTAGCATTTTTTTTCAGTTCACAAATCTGATTAGGTCTGATCTGATATAAATAAGAACACACAAAAATTGAACATTGTGCATATTTTGTTTGGCTAGTCATAGCCCGCTGTGAAAGGGTTAATTCTCTCACTGCTGCTGCGTAGTTTATCATTATTTTTCTCTCCAAGCAAAATTAAATGTAAATGTTTATTCCTTATCGCCAGAAAATATCGCAGACTTCACCCGTGTCTTTATCTGTAGGCATCACTAGAACCGTTGACGCAATGCGAAGGATATCTTGTCCGTTTTCCACTTAAGATCTCAGCGGTGAACTACATGTCAAAACAACATCCCCCTTACATGTCAAAGTGTTTTTTACGCAGGGTGGTATTGCGTGGCTGATTGAGAAGTCCTGTTGGATCTGTCATTGTCCTTATCAAGAAGAATTCTTAGTGTAATGGCAGACGATGGTAATTGGCCATTGTCCTTATCAAAGAGCCATGTGTTAGACACATGCATGCAAAGCTAAATATCAAGGGACAAGTCTAATGGTTTATAACCTTGTTTGGTTCACATGTGGTAACGCCATGCGCCTTCAATTTAGATCTATGATCGGCAAAGCGGGAGATCTATCACATAAAGCAATTTAGGTGGGCGGGCCTGTGAAAGATTTGGTCATAAGGGTAGGCGGAGGTTATGACGCAGAAAGACAGGATTAGCTAATTACAACTTGATTAACTCGTACCTTTAGAAACTACAAACACAGTTCCACCCACTGCTACAGATATGATCACTTGGTGATGGCTTTCTTGCCAGTGTTTCTGTACGAATTCTTGCGGGAAGATAAGCTTCTTGTTAAAGTATTGTTTGTTGAAGGAAATGATGTTGATTGATAATGACGCGCTTATAAATAATGAAGGTGTTAAGAAAATATTTGCCCCTGTATGGTGGCTATCAAGTCGTGATGAATTGAAAGGCTGCCAGAGACTGTTCACGACAGCTCAAATCCTTAGCATAATGAAGGACTGTGAATGGTTACAGGCTGCATTTGTCTAGGTTGATCGGTTGTTGAAAGCCTTTCAAAACATATTGAAAGTTACCTAAAAGCGATCAACCATGGTTGTAAGATTAGAAACACCTCGGCAATTGTTTTTTTTTTTTTTTATCCAAAACCATCACCACTTTTCGTCTTCATTGCCTACATCGCACATCTCTCCGCGCTTTTAATTGTTAGTTATATCGATTTTGTTTATGGTTTGTTGTCACTTGTGTGCCCAAACACTCCCAGTAAACCAACAAACGGACCCACGATATGAGATGTGCTTATGTTGTCCTTTTCCCTGTCCATCCCCGTAGGTCCTGAGCCAGCTGCCCACCCAAGAGGTGCTTGAGCCCATCTCCAACACGGCAGTAGACGGACCCGTAGTGCAGATACAGGAGGAGCAGAACACGGTGGACGTGGACACAGAGGAAGACGACGACGACCAGGACGTCAGGAATCAAATCAGAAACGTGGAGACGATAGAAGAGTTCATGAACTTGTTGCAGATCCAAGGGAGGCAATTGACTCCAAACGACAGTAAGATCATCCTTTGCTCCACATACCCTACATCGTTTACTTTACTTCTTTTGCAGCCTGATGTTTAATCTTCCTTTTGACTGACAGAAGATCTGCCAAACAAGCAGGATCATTTATCACATTTGCACACAAAAATTTGGTTCAATCCGACTGCTGTAAAGAAGTAGTACTACTACTAGTAGTAGTAACAGTAGTAGTCGCAGTAGAAGTAGTAGGAGATGTAGTAGTAGTGAAGTAGTAGTAGTAGATGTAGTAGTAGTAGAAGTAGTAGTAGTAGTAGATGTAGAAGTAGTAGTAGTAGTCGTCGTCGTAGTAATAGTAATAGTAGTAGTAGTAGTTCTTGTAAGTATTTCTCATCTTAGCAAAGCAAATAATTGTGACACTAATCTGCAGTATAAGAAATAAAGAATAAAATATCTCTTCCGTCTTCCAAATATCTTTAGATATAAATTTAAATAACACGACATATTGAGACTTTGGAAATCTTTGAACATTGATTGGTGGTGGTGATTGTGATGTTGGAAAAGAGAGAATACGAATTTGTGAGTTTCACAAGGATACGATACGATCATTTTGTATGGAAAAAGCTCCAACTTTTGGAAGGGAAACCCCCAAAGAAAACCGTTGCTAAATTAATGTTTCCGGTTCGCTATGACGAGATTTAATATTGTAGGATGTCAGGCACAAAAGTGAAAGATATGCTGTATGTTTATGTTATTGGGAAACTCCTCACAAATATTCGATTTCGCAATGGGCATCATGGGTTTTGGAAATTGTTTGAAAGAAATTCGAAATTGATTGAATGCAGAAAACCTGCCATGAGAAGACTTGAGTGGTCTTTATGACCTAAGACCTTCCTTGGGTCTTTAGGAAAGCACAAAAAAATGGTCAATATCTGGACCCCGGATAATCTGTTTCCAAATCAAGTTTCAAAGGTAGATGAACTTGAAAAATAAAGAATAACAGCATAGATCGTCTTCGAAATATATCTACATTTAGATCTAAATAACACGACATAATGAAACTTTCTACATTCCTTGAGCACTGAATCAATATTATCACCTTTAACCAATGACGTGTAATTGCGGGAAATCTTGATACTTAAAATTCCTACGATTCAAACAGCAAATATATTTTGGGGGGAAAATGCAGTCAGGCGCGCAGATGTAAACACCCTTCAAAAATGTCACTAGTGTTATTTGACTGGCAACGATATGTGATACCGCGATATTTCAAGTGCTGATGGCACAAAACTATTCCGACTCCGTGAAATGTTTATACATAACGGCGACAAAGTGGCTGGAGAAAATAACTCTATATTGGATCCGTTTGCGTCTATGATAATAATAGAAAGGTTTGCGTCAAATTGCACGAACAAAAAGATGGGATTACAATGCATGTTTGGCTGCAGGTACTGGAATGCTTGCAGACACTACCATTAACTTTGTTCCCATGATATGCAAATAGTTCATTGTCGTTAAACAAATGCCATGACTGTAATGATCCCCCAACAACTGAGCGGATACCCTAAATTTGTTGTAATTTCTCTAACTCCTAATTTCTACCCTTCGGAATGTAAACCGTTGTCACGAGCTTATTAGAAGCAACAGGAGATAAGGGGGAAACGGAGATAGTGAAAGGAACAGAGAGATGTACACAATCGAGAGAGAGCGAGAGAGAGGGGATGGGGTGAGAGTGAGAAAGAAAGAAAAAAATTGAGAGAGAGAGTGGAGACAGAGAGAAAGAGAGAGAGGGGATGAGAGTGAGAAAGAGAGAAAGAAAGAAAGAAAAGAAAGAAAGAGAGAGAGAGAGAGAGAGAGAGAGTGAGAGAGAGAAAGAGAGAGAGTGAGAGAGTGAGAGAGAGAGAGAGAGAGAGAGAGAGAGAGAAGCAGTCACAGGAAGAGAAGGCATAGAAGAATCACGGACTTTTTGGATCTTGGGTAGTATGCTGATGGTTGTGCTACGGTCAGTTCATTTGCACTTTCTGGGGCTTTTTTACTTTCAATAAAATGGGTGGGAAGTCAGAGAAAAGGTGTAGAATTCTATTACTTGTGAGCAAAACCAAAGCCTTATAATGACTTTGGTAAAACCACATCATGCTCTTCATGTAGGCATCCTCGACTTCATTGATCTACAAGTATTTTAGCATTAATGAAGAACAACAACATACAAGTGTAATTAATTAATTAATCAGCCAGACACTAAGGGAATACCATCTTTTACAGATCAATTCTAAAAGGTTGTGGTCGTCTTAGAGAACGTATGTGTATGTCTTAAACAAATTAGTATAAATTTTATTGTAGTCCGTTTTAATATTTTATTACCATCGTCTATGGAACTCTGTAATTTTGGGGGAAAACGAACGAAAAACGTAAGTTACTCTATTTCTAAGTATTTCCAATCTCATTTGACATATCATGACATCACGACCAGTCTCTATTTCTGTCCGGTAAGATTCATTTATCAAGGTACGAGGCGCCATAAATATGGCATCATGGTGGCGTTTTCCTTACCACATGAAACAGAAAATAATAAGACTAGAGATGCTATGTTATCACGCAGTAGGCAATGTTTTGGAATCCTGTACTCTGCAATCTCATTTGATGATAAATATCACTTGAAGGCAACAGGGAAAACTGGCTGGAATTTGCCTTATCGGTTCCAGTCGTAAATTCTCTTATGATAATGAAAATGAGCGTGATAACGATGAGCTAAATAAAGAATCGGGAAGTAAAGTAAGGTGGAGATAGTGACGATTTTGGAAAGAAACCGTTGGAAATAGATTGGATAGAATGAGTGCCCGTGAAAGAGGTGGTTGTCCTGATTCCCTGCTACAGATACCTACCTACGTGAGGAAAAAGTCAATGTTGATTCGTTAAATGGGTCAGGAATTCTTGTTCTCGTTTCTTCAAAGAAAACCAGAAAGTATTTATCCAAACTATCCAGATTCATATTGAAACGATCACTTTTATTTTCCATTAATCTTTTTTTTTTTTCAAATACCTGTTTTTTTATTTTTATTTTACTGTAATACTACCAAAAATACTACCACCTATGAAGATCATCTCGCTCCAAGCCATGCCACACCAATTTATACGGCGAAAGAGCGCTGATTACACCGTCGTATTTTAGGAACGTGGCTACCTGTCAAGTGTTGTTGAAATAGAGAAGATAACTCTGTGAAGCATGTAGATATAGATACACTCTGCCTACAAGCAAACAGCTTAGATTTGCACTCAGGGATACAATTTTACTTTCACTGGCGCCACCCACACCTTTTATTCCCCCCTCCCACCTCCTTTGAAATTGAAATTAGCCTTCATAATAAAGATAATTAGAAGGGTTCAAGTGTGACTAGTTCTCGTATTTCCCGCATTCATTGTTAAACGCCATCTTTTGTGTTAGGAAGCTCTAGTGACGTTGGAATCTACAAAATGTCTTTACACAATGGAATTCAAAATATTCTCATAAACGCCCACTAGTTCCAAACATAATCTAAACATACGCATCAAACTTGGTTCGGAAACTTTGTGGTCTAACTAACCAGGGACGACCAATAAATAATCCGGGGCTTGGTCTCTCATACCCTAAAAAAAGCAAGACATAGAGAATTATTACTCTGTTTAACGGTTTGGAAATCCGATGTCTGTAATTCTTTTCCACTCTCTGGATTTGAAAAAAAAGGAGTTGAAAACAAAAGTATCCTCAATACCACACTTAAGACCACTGCACTTCGTTAACGTTAAGTCTTTTCCCGCTGTTTCTACATGAATTATTAGTTTGATGACGGATTTTCCCTTCTATCATGCCCGTGGCTAGGAAATGGTTAAATCCGGAACCAATAGATTTTATCACCCCTTTGCTCTTACTTATTTGTACCTTTTTTTTTTACAACATACCTACTTATTTGTACCTTTTTTTTTTACAACATACCTACTTATTTGTACCTTTTTTTTTTTACAACATACCTACTTATTTGTACCTTTTTTTTTTTTTTTACAACATACCTACTTATTTGTACCTTTTTTTTTTTTACAATATACCTACTTATTTGTACTTTTTTTTTACAACATACCTACTTATTTGTACCTTTTTTTTACAACATACCTACTTATTTGTACCTTTTTTTTTACAACATACCTACTTATTTGTATCTTTTTTTTTTACAACATACCGCCTGTATCTCTAGATATTCAACAAGTTGCCCGTTTGCTCTATAATTAACAATGCAAGCAAAATGCCCTGGAACCCAAAGAAATTTTAGCAGGGGCATATGTCAGTTCACTGAAATCTGATTTAGCTGGTATAAGAACAGGCAAGTTTTGAGGATTTTGGTGGCCTAAGCAGTGAAAGGGTTAAAAGTTTTCCAATGGGTACAGCCATGAGAGATGCACTTCTTTTCTTACCCATCATGATGAAGACGACGCAATTCAAAATCACGAGAAATCAGGAACGTCGAGATGTAACCACAAAACAGGCTTACGTGTGAGTCAGACGGTGACTAGACTCGATTATTGTAGAATATGCAATGAAACACATTTACAGGAAAACTACATGTTTTCTCCCAACCTACTGAGAATTGAGAATAGTATTTTAGTTTGTGTTTATTGTTCATCCCTTCAAACGCCGCATTAGTGTTTGGGCTCAGCTCTCTTCCTTGAGACAAACTGATTTAATTTTAATGTTATTTGGTGCAATTCCTAGCTGGTACATTAACTCCATTTCAACACCACTTACTTCTAAAAGTAACCAATCCCATCGTCAGAATTCGGAAGAGGGGAGGGAAGGAGGGAGGGGATAGGAGGGGATATGCAGGATGCAGACACTCTATGCCTCTCTCTTGTCTCTGGTTTCTATCATGGGTTTAGGGAAAACCATTCAGGGTTTTAACATTGCATCACATTGCATCTGCGAAAAAACCGCCAACAATATTTAGAATAAAATTTAATCCTAAAGTATGCCTCTAATTTCTCAATGAAATTTCTTATCATTCTTATGTTTGCATTTTTTTTCTTAACTTGCAAAGATTTTGGGTTTCATGTTATTTATAACGTGAGAATTTAAAAACCGCTTTTTATATTTTAGGTCCACAAATTGCGATTCTGAAATTGCCATTTTCATATTGTCTTTTTTCTTTTAGTTTACGACGACCTGACTGATGAGAATGGCAAGGAAGTGATTTCAGGAGGTGAGTTCCTTAAACAGCATCAATAGGTCGTCTTATAGAACTAACAGCGCCTAGTTTGGTACTATTATCAGTCTTTCCGGAACTGCAATTATGTCTGCTTTAAGTGTATGCCTTGGTCTCTGGATAATACGGATTTAAAATTACCATAACCAAGGAAGACGTGAAAATAAGACCGTTTACAAGCTGACGGCCCATTTTGTCTAGAGTGTTGAGGAGTACATATAAGGAATGGCACGTCCTTGGTTTTATCAGCGCTTGAACTGCCAATCATTCTGTTCCCTGGTTCTATTTTAAGAACTATCTTCATACATACAGGCGTTTCAAACGATGGTAGTTAAATCCTATAGTTGCATTATGTTGTCATTCTAGCCACGATACAGAGCCTCATTCCAGACTGTAGAAAATATAACACTCAGATTGTATTGCTGTCAATCATTTTTTTATCATTGATGAAGAGGGATATGAGGATGAAACAGAGTTAAAACTGAGTAAGGACAACGCAAAAAACACACGTATAGTACCAAAAAGGGTTTAGTTGTTTTAGGGTCTGGTTTTTGTTTTTTACTAGTTGTGTCATGGGGCACTTTCAAGAGCTTAGGTCATAATATCAGCGTCGAGGGGTAGGTAAGTTGATAAATCAGTTAGAGCTAGATGCTGTGTAAATATGTTAAATTGCATTTATTTGTTTAGTTTTAAGTATGGTTCTATTCTTATCATATATACACACAATCCTTTTTCCAAACAACTGTTAATTATGAGAACAGAGGTAAAACGTCATTTATACCCCATAATCTTGATTAAGAAAGAGAAAGAGAAAATAAAAAGAAATCCTCTATGTCCAAATGGGGAAAAATGAAATGGAACAATGACATTCTGCAGGTGGGCGCCTGGCGGTACCGGATAATTGTGCTCCTAGGAATACGACGATCCGTATCACCATGGAAGGCACAGATCCTGACGTCGCGTTCTTCCCAAGATGCACCAAAATTGAACGTTGTGGGGGCTGCTGCTCCTCCCCAAACTTGGAGTGCAGGCCGCTGTACACAGAGAGAGTAAGCCTTAAAGTGAGTACATATTTATTATTATCCTGATACTAATAGATTGGGATCTAGTGATATGTGGAAACCATGAAAACCTTAATGAAGAAAAGAGAGGGGGAAAGAAGAGTAGAAAGGAGAAGGGGGTGGGGGAAATGTGTGATTGATAGATAGATAGATAGATAGATAGATAGAATGATGGATAGATAGATAGATAGATATACAGATAGATAGATAGAGACAGAGAGAGAGAGAGAGAGAGAGAGAGAGAGAGAGAGAGAGAGAGAGAAGCGGTGGGGGCGAAAGGGGCGGTATTATGTGCGAGAGCAAAAATAAATAACGACTATGTAGAATTGGAGCAGGTAGGAAAATATTCCACGCATACATCGTTTATTGATATATTTGGCCCTTGGTGAAATCCTTCTTCTCGAAAACGATAATCCTTCATATTGGATTATTTACTGCTCGTGACTACCATGATTTTACTCGTTTCTGAACCCGATGAGTCACCATCACTTTCGCACGCCTGTTTGACGTCATATTGACGTGACAAAGGCTACTTTCTGACGTAACTCTTACCAACAGAAATACGTGTGCAGGAACTAAGACTAAGACTGAGAAGAGTGAATCACCCACAACTGTTTTGATAAGGGGGAAACTTTGGGTAACGTTATGGATGGTGGTGAAAATGTCGGTATTGGGGCTCACTTAACCCTATATTGTATCGGTCTCGACTGTTGTAGGCGATCAATGGGGATCCACGCAACACACACAATAACCTGCGCCAAACAGGAATAGAATGGGGATGGAAGGTTTTAATGGGAGAGGAGGGGGGGGGGGGGGGGCTTGAAACATCGGTC
>JAUEKZ010024917.1:752-18273 GCA_031471865.1 Melibe leonina | reverse complement strand
TTATCTTTAAATTCCCGTCTTCTTTTGACTTTCTCTAAAGAGTCCTGCAAAATCCATTCATTCCTGGTGTTAACTTTAGGTCCAATGGTGTTCTGGCAAGTTGTATTTACTGCCTCTTTTATCTTGTTCCAGTGTTTGTTTACGTTACATTCGTTCAGATCTTGAAGGGCCTGAAATCTATTTTTCAGTTCTACCTTGAATTCATTCTTCTTCACTGGGTCTTTCAGAAGGCTCACTTCGTACGTTTGGCGACTTCCTTTTGGACTTGTGCATACTCCTCAGTTCCAATTTCATCATTCCAAGGATTAAATGATGGTCTGAAGCAGCGTCTGCTCCACGCAAGACTCGGAGGTCCTCCAGGGAACGTCTGAATTTTCGGAAAAAACAAAAATGGTCAATTTTGTTTTCCGTTGTTCCATCTGGGGAAACCCAGGTAGCTTTATGGATCCTTTTATATGGGAAGATTGTTCCTCCAATGACCAAGTTGTTGAAAGCGCAAAAGTTCTGGAATCTTTCTCCATTGTCATTTGTCCTAATCCCTGTCTGCCCATGATTTTTTCACAGTGCCAGTCCGAACCTACTTTTGCATTTAAGTCTCCCATCACAATGTTGATGTCCTTGCCTGGTAGCTTGTCAAACTTAATTTGTAGTTGGTTGTAAAGGTCATCTTTGTTATTCTCTTCTGCATCATTAGTTGGAGCGTACACGTGTATGATGTTCATGTTCTTTCTTTGTTCCAAAAGAGGCCATAATGGTCCTTGAACCATGCGCCTCCCATCCACTGAATATCTTCTGAGCTGTCTTGGATATGATCATCCCTACCCTCTCCCTGTGTGGTCCTTTACTATTATTTCCTGAATATATGAAAATCTCCCCCACTTTCATTCTTTTCTGTCCATACTGGTTCAAGTGGGTCTCGTTAATTCGAAGTATATTTAGGTGGCATCGCTGCATTTCCTGTAGAATCTGCGATGTTTTCCCGCCCTCATGTAGGGTTCTTACGTTCCACGATCCAATCCGAAGATAGTTTGGTTAGAATTATGGTGAGCACTTCCGCGCAGCAACTTCCTTTCGGCTTGCATCGCCTCGCTTCATAGGATCTCCGTTTGGAGAAGTTCCACGATCAGCCAAGTAGAGATACTAGTTTCTTCTTGTCTTTGTTTCTGTAACATTTGTGGGTTTGTTTATGAGAGAGGTTGTTAGCCTCGTGTCTCAACCCCCGACCTGGAGGATGGATGGCTCTGTTTCGGAAGCCACTACCTAGCTATTTAGTCGCCTCCTACGACACGCTAGCCTTACGTTGGGTTTACTCTTGCTCCCTCTCAGTTCACAGGGACCCCGGACAACACACGGGGAGAGGTGATTAACGAGAACAAAAATCATCTCTCAAAAAAGGTGGTAAAGACATCATTTACAGGGGAATATAATCACCTCTCACAATCACAAAGCCGGACACACAAACAGATGATGGCTACCGCTCACATCATGCTTGTGGTCCGGGGAGACCCAGAATTTTCTACCACCCTTTGTGTACAAAAGTGCTCCGTCCTAGATAGCAAATGGCCCTATATTTGGGTACCACAATGTAAAACAGGGGGGATGGCCAGACATCTGTTAGACATAGGCAGTATTAAAACTGAGCTAACAGATACAAAATATTGTATTATTTGTATGCTTGTTAGGAGCACAGAAGAGAGTGCTGGAAAAAGTAAGATGATAGGTAAAGCCAAAAGGGAGGAAACAGAAGTTGCACCAACCAAAGGCGCCCCCCCCCCCAACCACTCTCTACCGCATTTTGTTACCAAAAGCGCACAATTAAACTAGATGGCGATCGGCCCTCTAAATTGGTGACTCGCTCCTGCGAACCCATGCTGTCATTATTGGCAGTCATGTAAGCAATAGGAGCAACATTCCGATTTTATCAAGATCTCAAGCAACTCACACTTTCAATGTGTTTGTTGCCGATCTTTGATAAAAGACATCTTTTCGGGCACCTCTGGTGGTCGCTTCTTCTGTATCTTCTCTTTTGGATTTATCTGTCATCTTGCTTTTTACAGCACTTTTTCCAGTATTCCCTTGCAAGCTTACATACGCAATTATTTTGTCTCTGTTAGCTGAGTCTTGGCCCTGTTTGTCGTTCTAACAGACGTATGATCATCCCCCATATTTAACACACTGTGGTACCTAACTACAGGGTCACTTGCTATCTAGACGGACTGAGTACTTTTGTACACAAAGGGCGGTAGAATATCCTGTGTCTCCATGGATCACAGTGGTGCATGATTTGGATGGTAGCCATTATCTGTTTGTGTGTACTGATTTGTGATTGTTGGAGATGATGGCAGGGTCAAAGTCTGGCTATATTTTTTAACTAGCCTATCATCTTACTTACCACTTGGCGCTTATATGACCATAGCAGTTGCAAGCACCCAAAACTCTCAATAAACAAACAATAGATTGGTGACACAATGTTAGGCATTTGAGGGGGGTGACCACAGGTCTGTTGGCACAACATACAGGACATGAAGACGAAACTGCACAGTACGAAAGATCATCATGAAAATGAAAAACAAATATTTGTAGTTTATTGCTGGTTCAAACTACAGATCAACGTCAACTGTTCAAAATACATGAAACATTATCATAGAGTTGAGCAGGCTCTGTTAACAGGCGGAATAATTGTTACATTTCCATAGGCCGCTCTTTAACCTCCATCAATTTCTATTCCCGTCCCAAGCAACCTTCACAAACTCACAACAAGATTTATCTTGAATCTTTCTCCAACTTAGTTCAACACACAAATACAATTCAATTTAACATAAATCATCGACAACACGAAAACTGGAGTTGTTTCGATGTTAACACTTCTTACACAATCAACATCGGAGCACTATTAACAACAACGCCACTTTTATCCATTCCATCATTATGGTAATATAACAATATTGTATATCAAGTATTTCTAAATGCTGCCAAGACAGGCAGGATAAATTATTTATATGGGCCATAACCCAGTGAGACAAATTCGTAAGAACAGGTCACAGTGGCCAAATGGACAACGTGCTTCTCTCATGAGTCAGGGATCGTCGTTGTGGCAGAAAAGAGGTTCAAACCCGATGTGTCGAATTACATTTCTTCCATCCCTACCTCTTTCTTTCCTATCTCCCCTTCTTCCCCTCCCTCTCTCCTACTACTCCCTTACCCTCCTCTTCTTTCACTCCGTTTCCCCATCATCTTCCCCTTCCTCTTCCCTCTCTTCTCTTTTCTTCACCTCGCCTTCATCTCCCTCCTCTCCCTCCTTCCCTCCTCCCGACTGTCTATCTGGAGTGGAGCAGCTCAGAGGCCGCAGGAAACGCCGCATTGCCGGAAGTACCACGTTCATACAACTTCCGTTGTTGTCACCATCATCCCTGCTGTCTCCATCGCAGGAGGTCAAGGCCATGTCTGCCTCTGTCTCGTCTTGCTTGTCCATTTCTCCCACCCTCGTGCATCCCCCACTGGAAGCCGTCCCTGATAGTGTTGGTGATGACGACGCCGATGGTGCTGGTAGTGGCGATGATGATGATGATGGACACGGGATATCATTTTCTCCCACCTCGTCTTTCTTGAGGTTCGGGTCTGCACAACTCCCTGTGTTCTCTGATACTCGATTACTCGTGTAGTCGAGTACGCCCCGCTCCCCCAAGCAGGAAACAGAGAAGTTGTTTGCCGTCACGTACTCGCTGCTCTTCTCACCCTCCTCCTCCTCTTCACCTTCTCTCCTCACTCCCGCCAACTCATCTGCATTCTTACTACTTCTAGGAGTGGAGGAGGAAAGCCAGGCGAGTACGGGGTGGGAATGAATACCCGAGACGAAGGACTCATTTAGAGCTATTTCTCCTGCCACGTCGTTGAAGGAAGGACGCTCCGATTCCTGCAGTAATCGATACCTTCCCTGAGACTGACCGGGCTGGTGCTGGAGTATCGATACGTACTGGATAGTGGGGTGGACATGAATAGGGGAAACAGAATAGATACACGATGATGTGAATGTGTAACATCTATCAAAGAACAAATAAAGAAAAACACTTATCTATGCTAAACACAGCCAGAGGATGTAGGTGAGGGCACGAGACACAAAATAGACGTTTCGGCCCTGTGCCTTCATCGGGACAAAGAACACATGTTATATTAATCATCATAAAGAACGTAAAAAGAGGCCAAGAAAAAAATGGTTTAACATTAAAAAATCTAAAACTTTGTGGTTCTTATACCAGATATATAATATTTAAGTGATCAGAGATATGCCAAAAGCCTGAAATTTGGTATAAGAACACGTACATTTTGAAAGTTTTGCATGTTCCGTATTGTTATAATCTGACTCCGCTGTGGAAGGGTTAACACTATTTCCATAATGCCGAGCGGGTGGCGGGACAACAGTCTGTTTAAAAGTCCAATATTAACCCTTTCACAGCGAGGTCTGATTCTAACCCAACTGAAATATGCAAAATCTTGAAAATGAAGGTTTTTTTTATACAAGATAAATCTTATTTTAGTTCACTGAAATCTGATTTATGTGATATCAGAACAGGCATATCTTGAAGAATTTAGTGTCCTTAGCAGTGAAAGGGTTAACTTCTTATGTATGATGCAGCGAGGATTCGATATTGTTCAGTATTTGTTCTTATGGCTTCACTCTTGCCTACCTGAGCCAGGTCCAGCTTCATAGCCAGAATCAGCATACCTCCTTGACCCTTGACTTCTGTGACACATCGCAAGTCCTTGACCTTTGCCACCTGACCGAGGTGTCTGCGCTCACAAGCCGACCAATCAGGAGCAGACACGAACTCGCGCAGTGTTGGTTGCTGAAAGAACTGGCTCACCGCTCCCTCTATCGCCTCCTGCACCTCTTGTGGCAGTGGCTGGCAGAAGAGAATGATATTACGGTGGCAATTGGTTATCTTATTTTTTGAATCGGTAGTATCATATGAATAAGATTGGGGGTGGGGGTGTACATTGACAATCAGCAAATGGACAATTTCATAGGATATAGGGAGATGGCATAGTTACATAGTGGAGCTGGAGGAGGAGATAAAAGAGAAGGCGGTGTGTGGGGAAGGGTAGCTTTCTCACCTTTTCCTTTCCCAGGCTCAGTTTGTTGCTGGTAGGTGTGGCACCATCGATATCAATCACTGTTTCCACTGGCGTAGCCACGCCCACTTTGCTGTGTAGCTCTGCCCTCGTCATCCATTCGTCAGAATAGCATTTGGTGTGGTAGCCCTGTTAGCGTATGAAGATGGGGTAGAATTGGGGGGGGGGGTGGAGGAGAGAGGAAGATGAAGAAGGGAGGATGGGGGTATGAGGATGGGAGAAGGTGATTGATGGTGGAAGAGCAATAGGTTGTGGGTGGGGTTCATAGTCTGGAAAGCTTGGGTTGTGTTGTTGTTTTTTTACCATGTTTAAAACGTTCGGGACGCTTTGAAAGCCCAGTGTAACCAACCACCCCCATAACAAATACCTCTCTCCACAACCAAAATCCACAAACGACCAACATCATCTTCACAACTACCACCAAATATACCATCCTCATTGATTTATTCTGAAAGCGACAACAATGAGCACTATTTTATTTCCTTCTGAATTATAACAAATTATAACATTACACTGTTGTATGTGTTAGCACAATGCTGTCCTCACCCTGACCACAGCCTGGGTCTGATACAGAGAGAAGAGGGCCCGCACAGACGCCATATTGACAGCTTCTCTCTTTGTACGACCCACACATCTGGAAACACGCCGGGACTGAAGCGACATCTCACACCTGGAACCATGGACAGAGAGGAGCGTATTAGCTCAGTTGGGAAGACATTAGACTATTGTACTGAAGGTCATGGGTTCGATCCCTCTGATGGGCGGATTTTTTTCCGGGACTGGAAAGCCGCACTGTCAACCCAGCAACGAAATAGGTACCTGACCCTCCATACAGCAGTGTCTGTGTCCTACAAAAAAGTATAACACGCCTAAACAGGCACTTGTCTTGTCTTATATGTTTCAATTTTCGCTGATGACCCGGGGAAGTAAAAAGTGTGAAGCGCGATGAGCATAATTTTTGGCATAACATTGACATTGATACAGACATTGATGGTACAAGATGATATCAAGAATTAGAGTGACAGAGACAGCAACAGTACAATGAAAATCAGAAAAGAGAGTAAAAAAGTGCAGTGACATTGCTAAGTGATTGTCTCTTGTGACAGGTACAACGACAGCAATATAATTATAATGAATTTTACAATTACAGTTATAAGTCGCGAGGTCAATGTCGAATCACAATTCCTGTAAAAGTGACAGTGAAAAAATGACAGTAGCATGTGACAGTAACAGTATTAGTGACAGTGATAAATGATACTGATTGTGACAGGGACAAGTTACAGTGGCAAGTGAGAGTGACAAGTGAGAGTCACAAGTGAAAAGTCAGAGTGACGAGTGACAAATGAGAGTGACAAGTGATAAGTGACAAATGAGAGTGACAAGTGACAAGTGACAAATGAGAGGGACAAGTGACAAATGAGAGTGACAAGTGACAAATGAGAGTGACAAGTGATAATTGAGAGTGACAAATGAGAGTGACAAGTGAGAGTGACAAGTGAGAGTGACAAGTGACAAATCAGAGTGACAAGTGACAAGAGAGTGTTACCTCCACAGTCCGTAGTCCTCCTCGCATGTCCATTCCAGTAACAAACCCGACAGAGAGGCACTCTGGGACAGGATGCAGTGCGCATGCGCCACGCGATCCCTTGACCAATCCTCGTGTTCAATTATAACCAGGTCAGTGACGTCACGTCCGCTGAGCCTCGCTGTCCGCTTGGAGCGGAGCAGACGACATCGATTGGACTCTGTGACCTTGGCGTAACCTGAAGGAGAGACAATAAGATATACTGCATTTTATCGTATGATGCACATTTTGAGAGATCGATGTTTTTTTGTTGTTATTTTTTCATTGTAAATCATCTCTCTGTAAAATGTTCTGGGCAGGGTCCAAAGTCTGGCTGTTCTTTTAACTAACCTTACTTACCTCTGGGCGCTTATATGACCATAGCAGTTGCAAACGCCCTAAAACTATCAAAAAACAATAAACAAAAAGCACAGCGCTTTGTCTATGGTGCTGATGGTTATAGCAGTTTAGTAGTAGGAGTAGCATTTGTTGTTGTTGTTGTTGTTGTTGTTGTAGAGAGTGAGAGGGAGAGAAAGAGAGAGAGAGGGAGAGAGATCCAATGGGCTGAAGCCAGGCTTCTGCTATTCGGGAAAAGAGACAGACCGCCACGTACCAAAATGACGTAATCACCTTTGTGTACAATATCAATGACGTCATCCTGCTTCAAGTCGTCTGCTGCCAGGACAGGGAAGTTGTCCAGGACATAGCGTCCACTCGTTGCCCCCAGCAACGTCAGCTGTGCCATGCCAAATGCCTCGTCCTGGGCCTGTCGTCTTGTCCCTGCGTCGCCGGATCCCACAAGCCTGTCGGCCACAAACACCTGGCAGATTACAGCCCCTGTCAGTGGCATGACATCACCACCTGAGTCTGGCGGGGAGACAGATCGTTCAGACACCTGGAACGGGGAGGGGTCATGGGACATATCAAATTTGAGTAACTTGTGATAATTTTTGTTTGGTTTTGGGTACGGAAGGATAGGTCAATCGGGCGGTAGTGGGCGAAGGTTATTTACGTCCACAAGAATACCAATTATTGAATAAGCAAACTATTAATAATGTGACTCTTAATGACGTCAAAGGTGGACTAAACATTTTAAAGGAATACTGAACAGACGCACCCACGATTCGTGCATCTATCCAACCAGTAAAGGGGAATTTGGACATCAATATGGACTACGCACTAAAATAAAAAGACATCAATAGTACGAAGGAAGGAAGAGCAGCAGGACATGATTAAGAAATGGCAGAAATTATTGAAATAGAAAAAAGAAGAAACTCCTAAAAATATAGAATACTGTATCTTTAAACAAGATTGTAACTAGGAAGCCCTTTGTGTACATAAATATTCGGCTTTCATCAGACTAGATATCAAGTAACCCCTATCATTATGGATATGCACCCCGTGTATAATATTACGGGATGATTACGGATATCAAGCCGACCACATACCTTCTTATAGACAGTGGTCAGTTTGATCCGGAGCTGGATGCACCATTTGCTGACCACAAGTACATCCCGTGACGGCTCCCACCCGCTGACCGGTGTGACGTCACTGCAGGGGTCAGTCAGACCACAGGTCACAGTCTCTGTACCTTTGTTCTCGTGGTGCCCGGGTCTAACCAGCCTGTTTTCCTGATGACTGTCATCGCCATTGTCATCCTGAGTATCATCATCACAGATATCATCGCCACCGCCATCATCATTGGGACACGTAGACATGACAACTTCTGGTGAAGCCTGGGATTGGGGTTGACCCACTTGAACCTCATGTCCATTTCCTCCCCTGACGGAAATGCCAATGCGGTCATGTTTGGGGTTCTCGGCCTGAAGTTTGTCGATGAGGAGATCTAGCAGGAGGGCGGGGTCGGGGTGACTGGCCTTGGTGGGAAGGAATGGATGGGTTGGGGGAGGTTGTGGGTGGGTGGGTGGATGTATGGATAAGTGGGTGGGTGGAGAAACAGGGTGGAAAGGTTGGTGAATGGATTATTGAGTGAGGTTGACAGTCAACATAGAAGATAAAACATCTTTCAAAAATTCAAAAATATCCGCATACCACCGAGTGGTGACTTATCCACCAGGAGTCATCTCCCGTTTCTCTTGTTCACAATTAACAATGACGGTCACATAAACCATTTGGAATGGCGAAGGAAGACCCAACATTGTCTTGCACTCT
The DNA here is from genome assembly GCA_031471865.1 of Melibe leonina. Lineage (NCBI taxonomy): Eukaryota > Metazoa > Mollusca > Gastropoda > Nudibranchia > Dendronotidae > Melibe > Melibe leonina. The sequence continues at coordinate 9,407 of JAUEKZ010024917.1, read as the reverse complement.
TTTTTAGTGAACCCCCTCCCCACGAATTTTCATACAGAAAACAAATCATGGTGATCCCCGTGCATCGACACCGTAAAGTGCCTGGCTGGTTTGGATAGAATTCTGCAATGATGAATATTAGACCTAGTCATGGATTTCATGACTAATCAATGTGGACAAGACTTAAGCATTGAGAAACACGCGAGTGAGAGGGAATGGATTAAAATAAGAAGTTACATGGAGTAGAAGATGCGCTATATATATCATAGAATTTACCTGTACGTACAGATTAAAGAATGCATCCCTCCCCCCTTGCAAAAAACAACAAACATACACACACACACACACACACACACACACACACACACAAAACCGTCAGTTTTCAAAGGCAAACGCACAAACGCTGCAAACATTGGACTGCAGATCCACAGTTTAAAGAGTTAACCCCCCCCCCCCCCCCCCCATCACACACACACACATATATATATATATATTAATATACAGAGAGAGAGATAGAGAGGGAGAAAGAGATGCACGCGTATTCTAACACATTCACCGAAATGTGACAGTGAGACCTACCCTACAAGCGGGATCTCCCGTAACCTCCATGACCTCTGTAACCTCCTTGTCAGTGACCGCTATCTGACCCTCCGCTAGCCTCTGTGGAATGCACATGATGAATATAGATATAGTATGCGTTTGGTCATGTGACATGCTCAATAATAGCTCCCTCTCCACCCCCTATGGGCAAGAAGATGGCTGACACTAACAAAACTATAAATTTTCATGACAATTCATCACTTGATTTGACCCATACCTTGCACTCACGGGGGAATGGATTGGCGTTATTGGAAAGCTGTCCTAATCGAATTTATGGCAAAAATAAATCCACAAATCCTCTATCTATGATATCTGATATATTTTTTCTGAAAACATGTGTATTCGAAATCAAGGCAGCTGAGCTCTGTCATTTCATATAATAATGCAGATGATTGTGATAAGCTTCCTAAGCTGATATCAGAAACAGTTCATCCCATGTTGTCTTTGGAAGCTTCTTACATTGATCTGCATTTTCTATTCAAAAAATGTGTCACAGGTTTTAAAAGCTGAGAGTTCAAGTCAATACAATGCACGTCGAGATGCATCGCTGAAAAATGGATTGTGTTAATATATTGTCACATTGATAAATAAAAAACAAAAACAAAAACATAGATAATAGCCCACCCGTAGAAATGAGGGGACTACTAACTAGTGTTCGCTCGATTGAGCTGAGCTTGTCCGCTACAGTAGGTATGTATGCGCTTTCGATAGCTCTATCCCTTTTTCTTGGTAAAAACGAGTTGTTTAATTCTCAAGCCCATATTGCTCCTCTCTATTGATGGTGCAACCAAAAAAACCCAGCTATTTTGCACTTTGTGACATTATTTAGACCGTCTAAAGTAGCGTTTTTTAGGAGTTACTATGAACGTAAAATATGCTCTTGCTAGCATCGCAAATTACCACGTGATGTCATACACACACTATCTCTACACACTAAAGATCAATAGATCGGTCAGGGCTATCATCACCCAAAAACTAAATATCAAAGGTGTCTCACACCTGTTGCCGAAGACCTAAAGGTCAGTCAGTGCTGTCACCACCCAAGAACCAAAGACTGGAGCCACTTACCTGGAAGATGGTGCCAAGATCCAAGCTCAGTAGGTCAGCGATTCCTTGACGTGCGGCCTTCACCTTGGTCTCCTTCCACCCAAGGCCTGTGGCAGATGTCATGACCCTACCCTCCACTGTCAGCTGACACATGTGGTACAGTGTGTGGCCTACCATGGGTGAGAAAGACACAGTCGATCGCAGACAATGTTGAATTTGGTGAGAAGAGATTTGGAGGGAAGAGTTAGGGGAGGTGCAGACGAGATGGGGGAAGGGGGGGAGGAGTTAGGGGAATAAAAGTAGTTAGGGGAGGTGGAAGGGGAAATGGGAGTTGGGCGAGGAGGAGAAGGGGGATGGTGGTAGGGGTATCTGGCACGTGGTAATGTTTAGAAGAGAAACGACTACAACAATTGTCTAGAGTATGCCTACATGCACACATACACGCACACATACACACGTATAGTCACACTCCTAACATTGGCACCCAGCTTAGAGAGAGTTGCCACAGCTGACTCAAGATCTTTTGTGTCCAAGACTGTGGGCTCGAAACCACCCTAACACAGCAGACCATTCATCCCCATTGCCGATCATGTCTATTGGTACAAATGAACCCCGTCAGCATTGTGACGATGTGGGGCATGTGTTTACGTCAGCGCCTCTCAAGAGTTTTACGATCTATCACTGCCACAATGACCCGGAAGTGACTTCCTTCCCTGACCGTCACCCTGACCTTACCTCTGCTGGGGTTACGGACGGGTTTCTTGTGAAAGGCGAACGCTAGGTTGCATTGAGAGTCCGCAAACGCCTGGAATACAGAATGACAGTGATGGTGATAGTGGTTTGTTTTAAGTGGTAGTGACAGCAATAATACTTGACGGTGATGGTGACAGTGACTACGATAGTAAAATTGCCAGTGATGGTGACAGTGACAGGTGTAAAGATGAAGACTGTGATCGTTACACTGATAGTTACAATGGTGGTGACATTTTCAGTGATGAGGACAATAACCTTTGACAGTGATGTTGAAATGACAGTGACGGTGACAGTGATTGTGATTTTAACGCCTTACGTGATTATGACAATGACAGCTTGAGTGGAGGTGATAACAATGACAACACGTACCGTTTGCAGGAATTGGATGGAATTTGTGTCTGGCTGGTGGTGGGCGGAGACCCAAGACTGGAGAAGGCGGAGCTTATCATTGATGGTGCTCAACCATTGGTCTTTGTTGGCAAAGGTGTGGCCTAAGTCTTCCTGTAAGGCGATTGAAATGAGGCATGAAGGAGCTGTGCTGGAGGATGTGGAAGGACATGACATTACTGGAAGGTTTTCTCACACTCCATGATGAGGAATGACCAAAAGAATACGCATGCTGTCTTTTAATGGGGAGGCATAAACCCCTAACGAACTTGCTGCCGCTGTCGTTAAGCTAAACCAGGTCCCGGGTTCCAACCCACTTCTGGTATTTTTACAACTACGTAAATTCTATTCTTCCTTTAGGTTTTTAAAATTATTTTTCTATTAGCCACTGCTTGCACGCCTTTTTATTACTGATTTCATTCTCTTTTATTTCTATTTCACAAACGGCGTGCTAAAGGATGGGTGGACATTTTTTTTTCATTGTTCTTCATACCTGTGTACCTCCCGTCTTTCCCAAAGCCTGTAACTGTGCCAGCGAGAGGGATGTAAGGGTGTGCAGTGCTAGGTCATACACAGCGTGCTTCAATGGCTTCTTACTGAGACCTGAGGCTTGTGCCAGCATGATGCCCGCCACTGTCAGGCTGCCATAGTAGGTGGCCTTGTTGCCGCGGGGATGACGCACTCGCACTTGATACTGGCTCTGTAATGGAATACGACAGGCACACAAACCACAAGCACACAGATATACACACTTAGTCATGTAGTCAGGAAAGTTGGCAGGGTATCTCAATCGGCTTGGGGGGAAAATGGGGCAGGATTTGATCCTCATCTCAAACTAATCTCTCTCTCTCTCTATTTATATATATATATATATATATATATCCCTCTCTCTTTCTCTCTCACACAGACACAGACACACAAACACACACACACACACACATCTTTTATTGTTTTCATTCACTTTCTGTAATATTTAGATATGTACACAAATAAGCATAAATAACTTTATTAGTGCTGATGTCAAGGAACCTATTTTATTCTCCTTGTCATTGGCTGCAAACACAATCAGACCGAGGTTCATGCATCAGCTCTTTCCTTTACAACATTGAATATTGTGTTAAAGGGACCACACACACACACACACACACACATGCACGTACACACACACACACACACACACACACACGCACACTCACATGCACGCACACACACACACACACACACGCACATACACATGCACACACACACACTGACACCGACACACAGGGTTGTTCCCACTCTGACTATCTGGGATTACTAACCTTGAGTCCAGTGCGAGAGGCAGCCAGACATGATTCAATAGTTTGAATGCTGTTCTCCCTGCTGCGGACACCCCCACCATTTGCCACCCTATGCAGCTGTCGGAGGAAAGATGACAGCTGCCTTTCTAGCTGCTCCTGTTGCTGCTGCTCCTGCTTCTGTCTCATGCGCCCTCTACCGCCCGCACCGCTTGCTTCAGCACCACTCACTGCAGGGACCGTGGTGCCTGCTGTAGGTACCGCCTGACCTGTCTGGAACTGTTTGGTGTCACCGATGCCCGCCCCTGTCCTCGTTCTCATTGACATCCGATACTGGGCAATGCCAGGCGGCTTGATACTCTCTGAGCACGACCGTGTACACTCACCGCCGTTCAAGCCCGGCCCATGTGTGCGTCTCCCATCGACAACACCCATGCGTCCTGTGGCAGGAGCTGGAATTTTCATTGCCTGGACTGCCGCAGCCTTTCCCGCCATATCGTCTATCGTCTGTCTGGTACCGAGACTGCCTATGCTGACACTGCGCATAGCTGATGACGTGACACCCCCCGCCCTGCGCACCGGAAGTCCCTGGTCGAGGCTGGAAGCCCGTCGTTGCTTCAGCCTGGCAGAGACAGATGGACAGTCGATATCTCCACTGTCTCCAGTGTTAAGCTCGTCCATACGGGACGCAGACACGGTTTGATCACATGGCGAAAACAAACGGCGAATCAGCTGTTCTCGCAAGGCATGCTGGGTTGTCTGGGGCTCGAATGGTTTCTTAAAAACGCAAGCATGGTTCTCCCCTCGCACGGAATGGACGGTGGTATCTTGTGGTAAAGTCCTCCACCACTCGGCAGGGGTGAGTTCAGGTCTGCCCTCCCACGCACACATGCTGGGGGAGCCGGGCGATGCGGATGCTGCGGGGGTCCAGTTGGACCGTAACACCTCCAGCACTGAGTCTTTTTGTCGTGACGTCACGGCCTGGGGGACGGGATGCGTTTCAGGAAGGCCAGGGAAGGTCGATGGCAGTGACGACTCGGTGGGGCTGGTAGCATGGACAAAGTGCGGCAACCCCGCGTAGGTGCCGAGCTTCTCACTCACCACGCCGTGACTCCCCTTACGAATGTGGACATCGAAATTTCCGCCTGTCTCCCATGTCTCGCCTGTGTGGCTTCTACTATATCGCATTTTGTCAAAAAGTTCCTGGGCAGTGAGTCGTGTGACGCCACGAGTGGGGAGCAAAGACGTGTTGGCTGGGTGGGTTGATAGCTCGCGGTCGCAGCGGGTTTGGATGTCAGTCGGTTGTAGAGGGGGCTGGAGAGGAAGCGTCAATGGTTGAGTACTGTGAGGATGGGCCAGCAGCGTGATATGGGGAGGCTGGGTCATCTCCCCGTGTCGACTCACACTGGCACCGTAAGGGTGGGAGTCTGTGTGGAAATCAGGGCGATCACCTGAGTGAGGCAAGGCGGCAGTCCGCAGACAGCCAGGCATCTCTCCCGCCGGTTTATAAACTCGGCGCGGCACTTGGCCCTGACTCGTGGAGCTGTGACTTGTCCTGCCATGCAGGTCATGTAGTTGATGGTTTGTAACAATTTGGTCTTTGGAAGCGTCATGAACTGGCGGATAATATCCCCATCGACCGTGACCCTCGACCCAATTCTGCACGAACGGGTCTGGTGGGAGAAGACAGCTCTGTACTGGTGGTAGTTTCTCATTCCCGAGATAGGTGTACGGATTTTGATTTTCTGTAACCGACACAGGGGGGAAGTAGCATGCGGCCGGGACGCCCGCTACAAGGTCTGGCTGATGAAAGGATATGGAACGGAAGTGTCCACTATAATGGGACGCTGCCTCGTGTGCTGTTTCCATGGACGGAGACTCGTCAAGAAATGGCAGGCTATACACAGGCGTGCAAGAGTTTTGGGTGTTGGAGGATGCTCCCTCAGCTAGGTGACAGTACTGTGTCTGTGTCTGTGTCACGTGGTGTGGAAGGGTGGCTGGAATATGTACGTGGGACAGGCCATGGGTCTGGGCATGGCGATTTTCGCTGTACACTGGGACCATGGTCGATGCCGAGATCATACCTGTGCTTTGCGTATCGCTGTTCTGTCTGCTGAAGGCTGGAATCACATTGCGAATTATATCTTCGCGTATCACTCCATTTGCATCAAACACAGGCTGGTGCCTGGGATCCCAGCCGTGGCCGCCGTAACCGTCATACAGCGGGACCTGGCTGGACATCGGCGGGAAGCTGTGAGCACCAGGTATATGCATGGACAGAGAGTCCGCAGCAGGAATTGGTTGAAAGCTGCGAGCATGGGGAACAGGTAGCCCGTCGGTGGCAGGCACAGGGGCGGGGTAGCCGTTGTAGTCGATTCCTGTTAGAACTACATTTCCTTGTGGCATCGCGCCGGACTGGGCGAGGTAATCGTACAAAGAGCCGAGCGGTGGGGGAATGGCGTATTGGATAGGCAACATTCCTTGGCGTCCTGGCATCAGCCGATGACTAGGGCTGATGGGACCCGAATCTGAAACATTTAAGTTGCCTTAAAATACGAGAAAAAAACACGATAGGCAAGGGGCGATATACTTAATCTTAATTCCTGTAGATAACTACAATTAAGTTTCAACGTTATTTGCGTACCAATTAATTGTTAGCAGGTGTTACTTACGTGGTTAGTTGTTGCTTGTTAATGTCATACATTACTAGTGAATAGAAGATCTATATATAACCGCTCAACAACATGAACAATCAATATATAAGAAGCATTTGGACCTCATAGTCCTTTTGAGCCTTTGAAAATACATAATATGGAAACATTTAAAAAATAATCATTGGTTCCTATGCCGGTCATATCGAAGATGGAGTTAGCACATTAGACTTTAACGCACTGCAACAAAGATATAAACAGAAGGCTCACTCAACTCAACTCACAGTAAACTGAAACCGGGCCAACCAACTTAGCACTGTTTCCATAATGCCAAGCGCACATGAGACAAGTGACAGCTGCTAATAACGATGTTTACGTATTAGATGATTCGACCCAGATTTCAACCACAGAGTTACAGGTCACAAAGTTGATGCTCTCTCTACCAATTAAGTCAACGGTGTCAGTTTAAAGGAAGGTTTGGACAGGGTAATTATACTGGGGAAAAACTCTCCTTTTTAACAAAACTCCTGTATAGATATACATAAGAGAATAATAATTATCTCAAGGTTATGCAATGTATTGTCACCAAAAAGAAAAAAGGTTAGATTTGAGCTTGAGAAAAGAAGAATCTCTGATAAACAAACAGACAAACTATGATAACACCAAAGATTACATATTAATAGAGGCTCTCCCCTTGGGCCTTATCTCGTTTTGGGGACCCGGACAACATTATCAAAGCGTCCGAATTGAACGTCTATCTCCAGGACGGTCATGTCCGCCAATGCCTCCAAATGCTAACGTCAAATGCCAATCACAGAGCTAAACACACAAGGCTATATCGACAGAGATATATCGATTCATATAGTAAAATTACGTTTTAATCCTTTCACTGTGGTGTCCAATTCTAACTAAACAGAATATTCAAAATCTTGAAAATAACGTGACATTATACCAGATGAACACGATTTCAGTGACCTGACATTTGCCAAAACCTGAATTTCAGGCTTTTGGGATAAATGTCAGTCCACTGAAATCTTATCTATCTGGAATAAGAATAGGCAAATCTTGAAGATTTTGATATCTATAAGTTAGCAAATTAAGCAATATTAGAACATTAAGTGAAAAGGTTAAAGTTTTCAATAGAAAAGATGGCGTCAATGTTTGATATAGGGCAAAGAATAACACTAAAACACACTAGAAACATTATAAGGTGATGACGTAATTTCGTATTCCTGTCCTTAAAGAGGCATGATGCTACAAACAGTTTTGTAGTGTTAACAAAACGATACACTCTGACTGTGGTAACATGCATGTCGGTACAGTAACTAATTGTAGACACGCTTACTAGCTATCGTCATTCACCCACATCAGACGAGAAATCCCCGGGGATGACCAGGGAAAGACCAACTCAACCCCTTAGGGCTAGACACAGAGAGCTCCAAAATGAAAACCATCAACTCCTATACTCACAGGGGGTTGTTTGTAATAAGTCGTTATTCTTTAACAAGTGCACAAATCTCTGCAAAGTGAAATAGACAGAACAGAATCAGCTGATCACAATATGGCCTGCTAACTTGCAACTTTTCCGTAGAAGACACTTAGAAAGCAGCCACTCCGTTTGATGCTTGGACCAAAGAACCCAGGCACACATGCGTGCACACACACACACACCCACACACATACACACACACACACACACATACACACACATACACACACACACACATACACACACATATATATATATATATATATATATATATATATATATAGATAGATAGAGAGAGAGAGAGAGAGAAGCTTTGTTGTGAACACATGTAATGTTAGGGCACACACAGACTGGCCGTCGAATGTGTTTCGGCGTATTGGTGACATATACTCACTCTGTTTGTCTGTGCCCGGGGGGGGGGGGGGGGGGGGGGGGGGGGGGGGGGGGGGGGGGGGGGGGGGGGGGGGGGGGG
>JAUEKZ010024806.1:0-13153 GCA_031471865.1 Melibe leonina | reverse complement strand
TTTTCTTTCTTTAATTTTCTTTCTTTCTTTCTTTATTCATTTATTTGACTTTCATTATTTCTTCCTTTCCTTCCTTCCTTTAATTTTGCTTTTATTCCTGTTCTTATTTCCTTTTTTTTTCTTTTTTTTTAACCAGAAATATAATATTATAAACACCATGCGTTGTGATAAATTAGGTGAGATAAATTTCAAGATTGAATAACAATTTGCTAGATGAATAAAATCTATAGGTAATTAGAACAATACAAAAAAATACAACAACCCAAACACCCAACAAAAACGGAATCAATCTATTTCCAATGAGTCTGACCCGGCAGTAGATGTGGTGCGCGCCCCTAGCAACGGCCTTCCTGCTCCGGGCGTGCCAATGTCTACAGCTTGACGACGAAATCCCCCCGACACGGGGTCCAGCCAATGAGATGGCAGCTTGGGAATGGCCGGAACTTCGACCGCGTGACCTTTTGCAGAAGGCTGAGGTCATTTCCCGTTTGAAATAGAGTTCCTTCCTCTTTCTCGTCTTACAAACTCAGACCAAAGTGGATTGGTGACCTCAGTGATATTTACTGTTGCCAGACTTGATGTTATCATCATTGTAGTACACTCCTGATAATTTGGTGTCCGATTTTGATATTGAAGGTTCTTAATATTACTTCACCCTGAACCCCAACACTATTTTCTGGAACTCGATAAACTTTAGAATATATATCTTTTCAAAGATATTCATCTATTTTTCTCTAAAGGTAGCCTAGACAGTTTAAAAAAAAAAGATTTGCTTTTTCTATATTGTGACATACGTTTAAAAGTAGTGATTCTAAGACGTTTTATGTGTATGTGTGTATGTGTGTGCATATGTATAATGTGTATGTGTGGGTGTATGTGTACATTATTATTTTACACGTCACTTCAATGTGTATTATGTCTCCAAAAATATTGTATCAGTCTGCTTTAATTTCCGGTTGCAAAAGATTTCTAATGTGAGGTCAATATATATTTTTTATTTAAAGAAGAAAAAAGAGAGAGAGAGAGAGAGAGAGAGAGAGAGAAATAGAGGAAAGAGAGAGAGGGAAACATATAGAGAGGGGAGAGAGAGAAAAGATAGAGATAGATAGATAGATGGCTAGATAGATTGATAGACAGACAGATATATAGATAGATAGATAGATAGATAGATAGATAGAGAGAGAGAGAGAGAGAGAGATAGAGAGAGACACAGAGAGAGAGAGAGGGAGAGAGAGAAAGAAAAAAAAGAGAGTCACACAAGTCCGGGTTCAATTGTAATTTGATAGTGTAATGCTCTGATTGGTGAAAACGATAGCGGGCTAAAGTGCGGCTGATGCCCTCATTGGTTATATTGATATTGTGTTACTTCCGCTTGCTGCCTTCGCGATACAAGGACGATATGACACGGTTGTCATGTCATCATATTATACAGATTGGTACTAATCAAAGCTATGTGTAACGGTAGCAGTAATAATAATAATGCTGGATGTGTCTTTTCAAATTGTGATTTAATAATTGTGTCAGTCTATTGTTTTCACTGATTGGTGATAATGACGATAATAATAACAATATTGATAAAAGTAGCAATGTTTATTTAGCAATAGGATTAATCATAATGATAATAATGATAATAAACATGAAAATAATAATGATAATATTGATACTAACGTAACAATAATAACCATCTTACACAACACCAATCAGAACAAAAACGACATCGGCGACGAAAAAGCTTTTTGATGATAATAATAATAATAATAATGTAAATAATGATAATAATGATAACAATAATAATGATAATAATAATAATCATAATAATAATAATAGTAATAATAATGATAATAATAATAGTAAAAATAAAATGCGATAATAATATAATACAACCACCATCATATTCTTTACTACCCCTGATTGGCGAGTCCCTCTTCTACACACAGTCAGTGCGTGCGAGGTTTTCTCTCTACCTCATTTATTATCTCCGCTCCCTCAAACGCATCCCCCCCCCCTTTACCAACAACCAACATTCCTCAACCCTTCTCTTCAATCGCCCATCTCCCTCCCCTCCTCCTCATCGCCCCCCCCCCCCCCCCCCCCACACGCAATTCTTTTCACTGGCCATTCTCTATCCCCCCAAACTACCCGGACAGTGTCCATTTCTCTGTCTCAAGCCAATTGTCTCTGGAGATTTGCTCCGCAGTCAACCCACTGGGCTCGTACTGATATCGCTGATGGCCATTCCAATAATGAAAGGATGGATTGGATAGATGGATAGATGGATAGATGGACGAATGAAGGGATAAATTGATGGATGGAAAGATTGAAACAGAAATAATAAAAGTAGGAATGAACGGATATGCGAATGGTAAATGGAAAGACAGACAATATTGATAAAAACAATTATAATAATAATTATTATTATACATAATTATATTCATAAAAAGTAATGATGATAATAATAATAATAATGATATTGATAATAGTAATAGTACAATGTAACATAAAGACAAAGCTGAACAGTTAGATGGTAGCTAGCTACGTGATTACTTCTAAGACGTCATATATTCGTTTTTTACAGAATATGAATTAATGCGGCATTATAACTCTTTTCTTTACCGACTCTGGGGCCGCTTTCATGCCGCAAGACTAGATTTTAGTCCGAGACTAAATTCTAAATTTATCTCAATTTAGGCTCCCTTTGACTTTGAACATTTTGACCACTGAATTAAAACAATTCACTCCGTACCGAAATCGTGCCAAATTTAGAACACAGTCTCGGACTAAGCTTTGGTCTGGCGTCATGGAACCGGTCTCTGTAGCTCAAATTATAGCTAGAGCACCCTCTTCGGAACCGGTAGTCCACTTGGTTCAAATCCTTGCCAGCGTCATACCTAATACATCTTGCGCTTGGCGTTATAGAAACAGTGGTAAAACTGTGACTTGTTTGTTTGTTTGTTTGTTTATTGAGAGATTTAGTATAGGGCGCTTGCAACTGATATGGTCATATAAGCGCCCTAAACTGAACATGGGTTAAATGTTTGAGCAACCCTCTTAGGACGGAGAAGACAATTATTCAAAATGGAATAATGAAATACTAAACCCAATCTATTGTTGCTTTATTCCGTTAAAAAAACGACTCTACCCATTTGGCACGATTTCGGTTCGGAGTGAATTGTTTTTAATTTTTTCAGTTGTCAAAATATTCAGAGTCAAAGGGAGCCTAAATTGAGCTAAATTTAAAACTTAGACTCGGACTATAACCTAGTCTCACGGCACCGTACAAACTGGTTTTATCCCTGTTCCTATAACGCCAAGGTATTATCACTGTTCCTATAACGCCAAGGTATTATCACTGTTCCTATAACGCCAAGGTTTTATCACTGTTCCTATAACGCCAATGTTTTATCACTGTTCCTATAACGCCAAGGTTTTATCACTGTTCCTATAACGCCAAGGTTTTATCACTGTTCCTATAACGCCAAGAGCCTGGCGGTATAGCTGGTGCTGCTATCGTATTGATGGTGGCCACTTCATTCTCTTCTATTTTAACTTTTTTTTGTATCTGTTTTTACCCCACAACCATCGAATATCGTGAGACAAAAACGACGGGGGGTCCATGAAAATTTACAAATAAATTAAATGTGAAATAAAAAGAAAAAGGAAAAGAAAATGATATTAGTCATTAAAAAAAAAGAAGAAAAATACAGAGAGAAAAAAGAAATAAATGAATAAATACCTAAAAGGCAAAAATTCCAATAACTTCGGGGGAGGCAAGAGGTGAAGAATGACATTTGTGCGAAACAGGTCATTTCCGGCCTGACAGGGAGATTACTCTGGATGGCATTCATTCTGAAGAGGCCACCGGATTGTGAGTGTCCCTTTCCTCATGAACGTTTCATCGTGGCGACTCTCTCTCTCTCTCTTTCTCTCTTTCTCTCTCCCTCTCTCTTTCTCTTTCTTTCTCTCATTCTCAATTTCTCTCTTTTTCTCTCTTCTTGTCTCATTCTCGATTGCTCTCTCTCTCTTTTTCTCTCTATTTCTCTCTCTCTCTCTCTCTCTCTCTCTCTCTCTCTCTCTCTCAATTTATATATTTATATATATATATATCATTCTTTTTCTCTCTTTCTCTTTTCTTTCCCTCTTATATCTCTATGTCTCTCTCTCTCTCTCTCTCCTTTACTTTATTCTTCTCTCGATTCTCTCTATCTTTATCTCTCTCTCTCTTTCTCTCCCCCGCTGATTCTTCCAATATATCCAGCCGTTCACTTGATTTAACCGAAGAAGCTTTCTTGTATTGCTCACTTAATCCACTTTAAGTTTTTCCAATTCATCTCCTTAAGAATTTCATTTCAGCGGCCTGTAATCCACTCCATGTTTCATACTTTGTCATTCTTCTTTTCCTTTAGAGTTAGTGTGGCATTCTTTCTCTCTCTCTCTCCTTCTATCTCTCCCTCTCTCTCTCTCTCTTCCTCTCTCTCCCTCTCTCTTTCCCTCCTTCTCTCTCCATCTTTCTCTCTCTCTCTCTCTCTCTCTTTCTCTCTTTCTCACCCTCAAAAAATGAAATCGAAGCAATTCGTCCTGCACGCCACTAACCACGTGAGAGTTGCTTAACAAATATTGATGAAAAATTTAATCGTATTATTTTTTTTTCACATTCACTATACAAATCAACATTGAAAGAATATAAAATATACATTTCTTTTTAATTTAAAATTTCAGTAAAACTTTAGATTTTCCTTTAACTCACAGAGTTGCAATTCACAACAATTAAGTTTTGGTTAGATATTTTGATGTTTATAATTCATTGTTTTGAATAAATACACTAATTGGGGAAAAAAGACACAGACAGAGAGACATGCAGAGACAAATAAGAGACACAGACAAAGGTAGAGGGGAGAGAGAGAGAGAGAGAGAGAGAGAGAGAAAGAGTGAGGGAGAGAATCATAGGCACCACAATCCGTACAAGTTAACGTGCTACCCCAGCCTTAGAAATTAAAGGAACTCTCACTCGAATATCACACCCAATAACAATAAGAATTGGCTGAAAATATTCCCCCCGGGGGAACCTGGTACCAAAACTTGCTGAGAAGCTCCTGGGAAATAGAGAAGGTACTAGAAAACAATGGTTTTTTCGCTAATAGACTTCGACCAAAAACAGGTAGAACGGCAGCCAACACGCACAAATGGCACCACCTACTTGACTCTCCTACCTGCCCCCACTGTGGAGATTATCCGTAAGGTATAGATCACCTTGTTTTAAACTGTCAGGTGACAAAACTGAACGGATGCTATGAAAGCTATGGCTCGAAGAGCTTTCACCGGAGGTTTGAATTTAGAATGTCATATGATACTACAACTACTACTACTACTACTACCACTACCACTACTACTACTACTATTGATACTACTACTACTACTACTACTACTACTTCTACTACTACTACTACTACTACCTAATAACAGTATACCACGCCAATAAATTTTAGCACTGTCTCCGTAATGCCGAATGTCTGATGATACAGCTGCTGAATTACTGATTCTAAAAAAATACAAATGATTTTCTTACGGATGGCGTAGGTGGGACTTGAACCCCCGACCCTCTGGTTCTTAGGCGGATGCTCTGCCTATTGAGCCACTGCGCAGTCTCTTCTTTTCCTTTCCGGATCCGGTAAAACCAGATAATCAGATTGGCAAAAAAAAGTAATTGTTTAACCCTTTCACAGCCGGGTCAAAATTTAACCAAACAGAACATGCAAAATTTTGAAAAAATTACGTTTTATTGTACCAGATAAATCAGATTTTAATGGACTTACATATATCAAAAGCCTGAAATTCATGTCAGTCCACTAAAATCTCATTTATCTGGAACAAAAATTGACACATCTTGAAGATTTTGATATCTAGTAAGCAGCTTCAGAAATAGCCTTAGCATTGAAAGGGTTAAAGAGAGTATTGCTGGCATTAATGTGTGTGACCAAGTGCAAGGAATCGAATCGATAAAACACTTGATGCTGTTTCTTCAATCTTTTTCTATTTTTTTGTTTTATTCTTATTCTCATCTCCTCATTGAGTTATTTTTGTTTCCGTAGTAATAATAAAAGAAACACAGAAAACATAACAAGAGATTTTAAAAGTGACTTAAAGACAGACAGAAAAACTGGCGGTTAGTTAAAAGACGACCACAAAAACAATTGATTAACAGTTGGTTTTTTTTTAAGCTAAAAAAACCCAAAACAAACAAACAAACATGAAACACCACGCTGGGGAAAATGTGGGTTTGACACATTACATTTGAAATATGAGTCCGTCACAAATTGCTGAATGATCGATTTTGAATGTAGAGTACTCACTCGCATGTCGTGCAATTGTGTCACTGCGCTCTCCTGCATTTCCAAGCGCTCTTTAATGGTGCACAGGATGTCTAACGAAGCACATTGATATGGTGATTTAATCACCAGGGGGGGGGGGGGGTTTCTCAGACTCTGTACACTAAATAGGTAAACAAATGAATAACTTAACTGTGTTTAACTCGAATTTGAAATCATAGTGGGGGTCTTTTTCCTCTCGTTTGATGTATTTGATACTCAACCAGGCTCGCCCAAGTTTCATCATTATTATCACCATTCTTATTGCTACTATCATCATGACCATTATCATCATCATCATCATCAATATCCCTCATTCCCTGTCGTCGCCCCCTCTCCTTTTACCTCTCACAATATACTCATTCACTCACTCACTCACTCAATGAATCATCATTATCTCTCTCTCTCTGTTTCTCTGTCTCTCTTTTTCAGTGGTCCTATGGTACTTCTTTCCTACGTGCCATCTTCGACATCTCGCATTCTGCCTAATGCCACTTAGGCCGTGAATAATTCACTTACGACAAGCTCTCTATGTACTATGTACACACTCAGGCCTCAAACAAACCAACAGGAAAGAACATTAAAACCAGAACCGGAAACGATCCGTGAAAAAGCGGTGGTGCACCATGGTGCAGTGTCTCTACGGCTATTCTTACGCATCTTCGGTGCCTCCAGAGTATACCTACTTACGACAATACGCCAAAGGGCCTTTTACAACCGTGTACATTTCTTTACGTGAGATGCAACAACTGAACCGAGCGGTGGTGTTCAGATTAAGTTATAAATAGTGCACAAACACACACATGCACTCACACACACACACACACACACACATGCACCACACACACACACACACACACACACGCCCTGACAACTCTGAAACTCAACATTGTTTGCTTATTTACCCACTAACTAAATTTCTTTGATCACTGACTCACTGACTTCACCAACTTTCTTTACTCACTTACTCTGATTACCTGACTTGCCAACTTGCTTACTGACAATTACTCATTGTACTAACTTGCTTTCCTAATTTACTTATTTACTTACTTACTAGCTTACTTAAAAAGTAACTTACTTACGTACTTGCTTACTCTACTATACTATACTACACCTCTCCTTCTACTAAGCATTTTCATAATATTTTTAAAAATGATTATTATTAATCTTTTATCACTTCGTTTCAGGCACTATATCGGATCCCCATTTTTTACATCATTTAAAATTGTCTTTTTTCACTGTGACTTGCTAAGACGTTTTGTCCTTCGCGTGTATTGGTGCACAAAGAGGGCCGCCAAATTAGAAACCTGGTGGAAGAAATCCCTGACGACACTCATCTCCGCAAACCTCTCTCCTCTTTCTTTCTCCCCCTCTATCTCTCTCTCCCTCTCTCTCTCCTCTATCTCTCGTTCTCTATCTCTGCCCCTCAATCTCTCTTTCACTCTCTCCCTTTATCTCTCGTTCTGATGTCTCATCTTTCTCTTTCTCCCTCTCCCTCCGTCTCAAATTCTATCTCTCCCTCTATTCTCTTCCTCTCTCTCCCTATCTCGCCTTCTCTCTCTCTCTTTCTCTCTCTCCCTCTCTCTTTCTCTCCATCTCTCCCTCCATTTCACCATCTCTCTCCCTTTCTTCCTCTTCCTCTCCCCCCTCTCCCTTTCACCATCTCTGTCCCTCCCTCTCTCTCTTTTTCTCTCTCTATTTTTATCATTATATGCATATATATATATATATATATAGATATATATATATACATATGAATATTTATATATATATCTACTCAGACTAGTCCCCATTTCTCCTCCTCCCTATAACCCTCCACCCGCTGCCCATCCGCGTATTCATTACATTGATGTCGCATTGTGACAGGCCCTCAGACGGTCAGGATTTTTTCTTCCTCCCCATACGACAAGGAGAAGTTGCCGAAATAGCCACAGATTATCCAAACTGACTCAGTCAGTTGGTTCATAATAATGGGTAATAATATAAAAATAATCATCATCATGAATGGGAAAATATTCACCGAACCCTGCGAGGTGAATATTTTTTCCGCGTTTGAGGTCATTATCTCTATTATAACATCTAGTAGTAATGGTTGATATTAGATGATAAACTTATAATACAAAATAGAGATGAAATATGTAAATATTAATTTACGAAAAATTATACATTAATTGTAATTTTTTCTTCAATCATAATAAAGGCGTGTGTATTCATTCGCTTAGCGGAGTGGCGCGAATGAACATTGACGAAACAAGGTAAGAACATTTTGACCGCTGATTAAAGTAATGCGACAAAAGGAGGGCATGTTAAATAATAATCAATATTCAGACTGTTTTCAGTTTCACCCTTGCACGGCGACGTCTTATTCTAACCCAACTGAATTATCAAAATTTTGAAAATGTACGTGACCTTAATATACTAGATTATCAGATTTCAGTGACCTGACATACTATGCCAAAAGCCTGAAATTCAGCTTTTGGCATACGACAGGTTATTGAAATATGATTTATCTGGCACAAGAAACAGCAAATCTTGAAGAATTTGGTGTCCTTCGCATTGAATAATAGGCAGCGTAGTAACCAGCGGCAGCAGCTTTTCTTTGAAGTAGACTGTCCTACGTTGAGTCAAAAGTACAATGTAGTCACAAGGACTGCACTGTACTAACACACATACACACACAGAATTAGGCCAAACATTCAGACCCATTTTCCACCCACTACTGCACAAAAGCACGCAAACAGGATGAGGTTATTTCCAAAAAAAAATTTAAAAAGAATTTTAAAAAAGGATCTAGAAGAAGAAAAAATTCCTGAAGTTTTCATGAATGAAGGCAAGCACTAACCACAATTAAAACTAAAAGAAAAGTCGATCAGCTACACTGCAAAGTAACAATAATAGATATAAAAAAGGGAAATTTGAAAAAAATCATGAAAAAAATAAATTCCCGAAGCCTTAAGGTTCGTGGAAGAAGCACCGGTTGAATAATGAATAAATGAGGTACTTGAAGGGGAAATCCCGATGGTAGTTGGCGCTCTGGGGGTTCTCGCACCTCCATAAACGTCACGCACCACGACCATAAAATGGCGGACCGGGGGTGAAAAACCTCGTCTCATTCATTTTCTTAGAACGGTGCGTCCTAAAATACATTATTCAATCATCTCACTCGTCTTGTGATCTCATTCGAATCAGGATTTACTTTATGCGTCTGAAAAAGACGGAAAGTTGACTATTATCAAAATAAAAATATAGAAATAAAGCTAAATCTGAAAAAAGAAAGAGAGAGAAAGGGGGGCGGGGGCGAAGAGGTTGAATAAGGGAATGAAAAATGAAATTCTACCCCCCCCCTCCCCCTCCCTCCATCAATACTCTGGGAATTTGAACATAAAATACGGACTGGTTGCACTGCATCAAGAAATGAGTTGCTTCATATTTTATTTATTGCGGACTTTGGTAAAATCTGGCACACGTGAAGTTTGGTAAGATAAAATCGCTTTTAGTAATAAATTAGTCACCAGGCGGCAAAAAAAAAAAAAAAAAGCCACCACTCGTTGGCTTTAACAGAAGTGATTTTACAATATTGTATTTGTCTCGTCCGAACCAAGAGAAGATTAATTATGACAGAGTGCTTTAGACGAAAAAAAAAACCCATTAAAAACGTATGGAGTCCTTTAATCTATGTTTTTTTATTTGTTTTTATTTATTTCTTACATAGATTGTTTTCAAAATGAAAGCTCGATCACATGTAGCATTTCTAATATATATAGATAAAATTGAGAAACCTGTATAAATATTTTTTAAAGTATTTTTCAATAAAAAAAAAAGGCAGACTGTCTTCGAAAATTGGTGTTGTATTCAATATATGAAATAGGCGCGTTATCTTGTACTTGCGGCAAGGTGATCGGTACTGTGGCACTCTCAGGTTCAAATTCTCATCCGTCTACTTTTCTATTTCCCTATCGTTCTGCTTTTTACGGATTTGTTTACATAATATACTTATACTGTTAATTATTCGAATATCCTGTACCACGTCTGGTTAATTTTTCGTGATTCTCAGTACCCCCCTTCCCCCCCCCCCTCAATATTATCGTTCAGCTGCCGGTCTCAATGCCAGCCAGTTCGAGAAAAATCCATCACAATCAGAATAGGATGTATTTAAGCTTTTAAAGCTAATTGCAAACTGTACCTTTTCCTTGGTTTTAGAATCCTTACGTAAAGGCCATTACTTCCCAACCAATAGAAATAAATACAGAAATCAAGTGATGGCTTTTAGTTCTAATATCATAAAGCAAAGAATTATATTATTGTAAAGCCATTAGTTCATTTCTGTGCGTATTTTTCTAGCGGTTTATCATTCCCTGTTGAACGCCCTCCTTTATAAAACAATGTGTGTAACAGACAGATCATATCAATGGCAAAGCTCTTGCGATATCAACCCTCCACCCACCCCAAATGAGCTAAACTACACTTAAATCAAATTGCGTTTCTCTTTTTGAAAAGTTTTTGTAAGTAGCTTTACACCAATAAGACATCAGAAAAGTGTTCCATGATGATGCCAATCAAAGGCCTGTTTCAGATGGAATTATGTTCAATTCATCTGGAATTCATATTATTCATATATTTTGTCTTTCTGAATTTTATAAGCGTTGAGAACGTTCAATCCGTGAGCTTAAAGTGAGTTCAAACAAGAATTCAGACTCTGATAGAAATAATTTTTCGCGTCACATGAAATACGCTACGCGGACAATAAAAAAGAAACAAATCGAAAATGAAAATTCCACGGGGGAAAAAAAACAGCGTTTGACTTAGTTTGAATGTAGATATAAACAGACGCGCACACACAACCACACACACACACACACACACACACACACACACACACACATACATACATACACACACACACCATAAAGAGCAGATGACACAATTAGACAAAAAGAATAAAATAAAACCCAGACTCACAGCAACGATAAGACAAAACACTTTAAAATGGGAATGGAAAGCCCAAAATGAAATGTAAAATCGCGGTTAGAACTTTGCAAATGGGTATAATCGTAAATCTAGACGTCTGGACGAGGACAAATCTATATGCTTAGTCATGCTCGTGAGTGTAGAATAATACGTCTTCGTCTACTTATATCATAACCATCATATTTTCTCTTCATGCAGTTGTTTTTCTATGGCCCTGCCACGCCCCCTTTCTGCTTCAGCCTTGCGTCACTGTTGGCTGGTTGGTTGGTTGGTTGTTGCCATTTTCTAAAAGCAAAAACTTAGGTCATCATATAAAATGGCGGAACTCCCAGGACAAGTTAGGTTGCTGCTTCTCAGACACAAACTGATCACTCACCAAGATACCGCACCAAGCAACAGTACTTTTACACCGGGCCAACCAGTCTTAACCCTGTTCCCATAACACCGCTCGCCTGGTGTGACAGCTGCTGCTAACATACATAATTTAACCCTTTCACAGCAAGGTCTAATTCTAATTCAACTGAAAGATGCAAAATGATGAACATATATGTGACCCTACCATAATTCATTGTACTGGCATATGTCACTTCACTGAAATCGGATTATTTGGTATAAGAACAGGCATATCTTGAAGATTGTGGTGCCGTTAACATTGAAAGGTATACACTGTTCCCATAACACAGCTGCTGCTAACATGCAGAATTTAACGTACGCGGCCAGGATTCGAACCCCCGAGCCACCTGTTCAAAGCCCCTGGCTCTACTGGAGAGCTCGTCGTTTGTACGCTTTGAATTTTGTGACACAAGCAAAACCACCACGGGCCTCCTGCGCGCATTTTTTATTTTTTATTTTTGCCACCTCCCGCTCGAAACTTCCCGCTCGAAACTGCGCGCTCGAAACTGCCAGCTCAAAACCGCCCGTCCTTCGCCTCGGGATGACGAGATCAATAACACAGCTGAATTTCAAGCAATAAATTGTCAAGTTGAACGAGAAATGTTGAAATGGAATAAAGTCACTGTTCAAAAATTTAGATAAAAAAATCAATCATTTAGAATTATATTAGTGCTTTTTATGTGACATGCGCACTTGAAATGGAGGGAAGGGGTGTGTAAATATATTATTGTTACTGAGTTCTACTATTTTGAGCTCTTGGGAGAAAAGGCGCTCTATAAAACTATGTATTATTATTATTATTATTTTCCCGTCCCGTTGGTTTCAACATTATGGTCAAAATACGATATGCTGAAAGTTCTCCATTTTTTGATAATGGTATCATCTGCCGATGAAATTGTTTTTCTATGTCTTCCAATTCCATGCCTGGTTCAGTGGCTCTGCCTTGGAACGGTAGGTGAATGGTTCGAACCCCGGCCGCGTCTTTTTTAAAAAGTTAACCCTTTAAATGCTAATGACACCAACATCTTCAATGTTTGCCTGTTTTAATACCAGCTAAATCAGATCTCAGCAAACTGACATATCATGCATACATTCTAGGGTTTTGGCATTGCCAGTTCACTGAAATCTGATTTACCTGGTATAAGAACTCGTATATTTTCAAGATTGTACATATTATTATTCATTTGGGTTAGAATCAGACCTCGCTGTGAAAGGTTAAAGTTGATTTTAGATCTGCTGTCCAGCCAGACACTTGCTGTTATGGTAATATTGCTAATACTTGTTGTTGTATTATGGTAGTATTAGTAGTTGTAGTAGTAAATATTTGTAATATTTCGGTTTTGTTGCTGTAGTAGTAGTAGTAGTAGTAGTAGAAGTAGTAGTAGTAGTAGTAATAGTAGTAGTAGTAGTAGTAGTAGTAGTAGTAGTAG
>JAUEKZ010024585.1:4908-18292 GCA_031471865.1 Melibe leonina | reverse complement strand
TATTTGGCATAGCCCTCAAAATCACGAGATCGCTCAAGCTCCTCTACCCCGACAAGGTACAACTTCTCAGAGGAGATCAACTTTCTTCAACTGGTTTTATATTCAATTTTAAAAATATAATGTGACTTTTGTAATTTTTTGACATAAAAGACCAAAGAAAAGCAACAAATACTGCTGACCAAATATAGAAATTTTTTTAACACTGTGCACAACGCAACACATATCTACACACACAGGTCACAAAGCCATGAATGTCTTTTACATTCTATCTATCTATCAATTATTATGACAACTAAGTCATTCCATTTCTTTTTAAAACTGAGCAACTTAGTAAATAAATTAAACTTACCTGAAATTTTCAGCTGTTTTTGGGACAACGTCCGTGAATAGCTCAAATTTGATCCTGCCTGCATCCTGCAAAAAGAGAACAGACAAAAATGATTGTTTATGTACACTCTTGCAACCTATCAAGTCTTGTCACAACAGATAACTGAAATGCTCGGGGATTCCAACATTAAATCGGATCAACCGTTTTTTAGATTATTGTATTTTACTAAGCTTCACCATTTCTCTGTGTGTGTGTGTGTGTGTCTAATATGACGTTTGTTACATGTAGCAGGACAAAAAACCACACTGATTTCGGACAGAATACGGTACAGCTGTTAAGATGATAGCTTTCAAGTTCCAAGTCTAACGTCTCTTTTAACTAGAGCCATATCACTGGTGAATATGGTTCGAATCGAATTGGGGTCATTGGACAATGAATGAGGGTCATTGCTGAGTCGAGTTAGCGCAGGTGAGTGAAAAGATCAACACACATCCGTTGTTAGTTTTGTATTGTGATGAACAGGGGGTGGATAGGATTTTGGTTCAACACATCTGACACAACGGAAGTGTTAAAAGTCAATAAATGCGTCATGAATTAAATGATAAAGTGGTGACTCCGTTCCCGTTCTAAAGGAAAAGATCAACACAAGCTAAAAGCAACTCATGCGTCATCAACACAGGTGACGTTGACTGTAAGACCATCACACAGACCTAACACCACTTGCATAGGACAGACACGTGAAAAAGATAGATACCCGCTAGAATTAATTCTTACTCTGAAATTCTTTAGAAATGGGAGTTAGAAAGATAGGTCTAATTTTCAAGGTAGTATCAATTGTCACCGGATGATCCTATATATTATTACTCTCCGGTCACAATTGACCAAGCGTCAATTACAACCGGATTATCCGGTGACAATTGACGCTACCAATTTTTAATGTGTTCATCTTAACGCTATAAACTGTAGAGCCATCTACTTACTGTGCTTCCTATTGAAATGTCAAAGAAAACAATAGGATTTGCGTTCTGGTTCACAGACATTTTTAATAAAACAACAGGAAAAGTACTTGAGGGCCAACTGTGTAAAACAGTAAAAGATCTGGTTTGTTTGTGTCTTGATGCGGTTTGAAAACGAAACAAAAACGAAAGTAGAAAACGGAAGAGACGTTTGTCTAGCGATTCGTTGAACCGTTTATCTAGATCTAAATAGATCTATCGATTAGAGAGTCTAGATATATGACATAGACATAATATACAATCATAGATATGAGTTGACGTCTATAGACTCTATTCAAGTGTCATTATTATATTTATAGACGTCATATTCTTAATATTCATAGATAATACTAAATCTAGCTTGCTAGTCTAAATATCAGATGTTTATTAATGGGTTTTTTTCAGGAGCCATAGACTTCTTAGACCCATCAAGACTAATATGTATATATGTATCTAAATAATGGTAATAGTGATGATGATAATAACAATAATAATGATAATAATGGTTATAATAATAATTATTATAATAATTATAACAACATTTATTTAATTTTTTATTATTCTTTTTTTTTTTTTTTTTTTAGACTATTATCTATCAATCATTTATTTTTCAAATTTTGAATCTGAAATATCACAGACGAGTAATGTGTTTTCTAATGATGTGGGGTGTCGGCTTCTTTTAGCGATGTCTTTTCTTGACTTGCTCACCTATCTCCTATAGATCAATAGACTTATTTTTCGTCTAGTTTGTCTACTTTCTATCTAAGTAAAAATACACCCAAACATAATCGACCTTTCGTTATCTTGTGTTGTTCTTGTTTGGGGGGGGGGGGGGGATTTTTTGCCGTCCAGTTCGATTTCTAAGACTAAAGAATGTTTTAGAGGTGCGGTATTAGAATAGATCTATTTCGTGACATTCAAAAAAATAAAAAGTATGGTGCACTCCAAAGCTACGCCTCAATTCATAGCCATTCATCGACCTATAAATGGATTGGACTTCATATAGTCGAGAGACCCTCCATTGTAGCTACCTCTGGCCTCTGCCGCAACCATTACTGTTCTACCAACACACAGACCAGACCGGACAGACGGACACACCTTACACCCGTGACGTCATCCATGTTGATAACACACGAACAGCCCTGAGCGTTTTCCCTGGTATCGACTACTTACTACCATGTGTACTACTCGAACTATGATTGGTCAGCTGAGATCTTTTTGGTGTGTGTTTCTCTATTTAACTCTAATATGGGTTAGGCACGTAACTTGAAGCAATTTATTTTGGATCGGATTATAAGACATCTTACCTGATCAGACAAATGAATAAATTGTTTTATAGTTACTTCTCTCTTCATTCTTCCTCTTCAAACAAAACAAAATTCTATGACCCACCCCGAGTCATGCAATATCGATACCGTTGAGGAGTTGACAGTCAATCTCTGACACCAGGAAGTCTTCACAGGAAAACTGTCATCGTCCACCACAGCTACTCTACACAGTCAAAGGCAATAAAAACAGACAAAAATGGTAATGATTTAGCTATAAGTTTGCTATAAGTTTCGCTTAAAGTGTCAATATAACTTTTATTCCCGTTTAGCTTTGTATTTAGCAACTCTGTTTACACTTTATTTGCACATTTGTGTAGAATTCTAGCTGTCCGTCAGTCATTTTGAGTTGTCTTTGGTCAAGACTTTTTCTGCCATTGCGAGTTGGTCCCTTGTGTATTGTGGTGAAAAATGTTGAGTCAAAGCACATCTGTGTCAAACAGAAAGATATCTAGATATGTCTATGTGTATGTTCATTTGAAATCTTGTTATTCTTAACCTTTTACTCAGGGCGTTACTTCTAACTGAATTTTTAAAGCAATCATAAGTCATGTTTAGATAGGAAGTCTCAACCCTTCTTTTTAGAAACATTTAGACCCTAGACTATCTATTGTTCTGATTAGCCATTATGAACTTTACTTTGACAGTCTAAGTCTGAAGATGAAATCGCTGATATCCAAGACACATTCCAGCTGTTTGACACCCGTGGCGATGGGAAAATTGCTGCCTCTCAACTTGGGGATGTCTTGCGTGCCTTGAAACAGAATCCCACAGAGCAAGAAATTAGAAAATGCGGCTACTCCTCAAACCCAGGTGATTGTTGTGAATTAAAGTTTTTATTATCACTTTACATTCCATTTTTGGCAATTATTGAAAATCCATGCATATTGCTACTGTAACCGCAAGTGCTGATGTTGATGACTATGAAGGAGACACACTCTACCACTGAGCTGACAGATGACCCCAGCATACCCTACCTACACTTGCCCATTCATTGAGTAAAGTTCCGTGTATTTTGCAAAGTAGTTTCCCTTGTTCCCCCTCAAACCAACTGCAATCTCTTACTCTTACATCAACTTTGTCTTTACTCTGTGTGATTTTAATACAGTGCAGTAGTATTTGGTTAAACGCATTATATATGCCTGATGAAAGCACTTTTCAGGTTTGACACAAAATGATTGCTTACACATTAAGACTAACATTTCCTGTACACACATGTGTGATTTTTGTTGTTGTGTTTTTCCAGATGCCCGCATCTCCTTTGAGACTTTCTTCCCCATCCTTCAGACCATCAGCAAAAACCGTGTTCTGCCTTCCTTTGATGATTTCATCGAAGGCTTCCGAGTCTTTGACAAGGACCAGAATGGCTCTATGGCCAGTGCTGAGTTGAGACACATCCTTGTTTCTTTGGGTAAGGCTGCTTGTTCATCAACATCATCATCATGATATACCCTTTACACCGGTGAAATGCTTAGGGCAGCAAGGATGTGCTTGTCATCAAGTGCTACTTATTAAAACAAACACTTTCAAATTTGCTTCCACTTTTTGGGGGATTTGGTGGGTGGTGTAGCTTTGATATGTGATTTGTCACCACAGTTTGGTGTACAAGGAATAGTGACTAGAGCAAAACTTACAAAAAAGTCACGGTCTTAAAGTTTGTGATAGTAACTTTAAGTTTTTCTGATATGTACCTTGTAAATCGAACCATGGGGATGGGTCAAATTACCTATGTACTGTATTACCAATCTATATGATATATGAATTAAATATGTTTTTATTGCTCTTTTTTTTTTAAATTTCAGGTGAAAAGTTGAGCGAGGAAGAAGTAGACCAGCTGGTTGCAGGCATGGAGGATGCCCAGGGCAATATTCAGTATGAAGGTAAACCCAAGACTTTTATACAAGATTTATGGTTGTTGCGTTGAGGTTTTTTAATTTATGTTAATATTAACCTTTTCAATGCTAAGATTATTTCTAACTAGATATCAAAATCTTCAAGAATTGCCTGTTCTTTTTCCAGATAGAAGATTTCAATGCACTGACTTATGCCAATGTCAGTCCACTGAATGAAATCTTATTTATTTGGGATAATAACACATTATTTGTCAAGATTTTGCATGTTCTGTTTGGTTAAAATTGGACCCTGCAGTGAAAGGGTAAAAAATAGACTACTAAGCCTGTGGATCAAATGAGAAGTAATTTGATGGGGGAACAGGCAAGGAGATACATGTAACCCTTTTAATGCTAATGTTATTTCTCAAACTATTTACTATCTAGATGCATCAAAATCTTTAAGGTTTGCCTGTTCTTATACAGTACCAGGTAAATCAGATTTCAGTGGACTGACATATATGCCTAAAGCCTGAAATTCAGGCTTTTGGCTCTGTCAGTCTGCTGAAGTCTTTATTTTATCGTGCATAAGAACACATTAATTTTGAAGATTTTGCATATTCTGGTTACAAGTATATGAACCTTATTCTTCTTCTTATTTATCGACTTTTTTCATTTTAATTTAAGTATTTTTTTATTATTTTTTTGTCTTTCAGATCTGATAAAAGTTGTCATGAATGGATGAAAAGCTTGCTGAACATTTTTACTCCTCTTTTTGAACGCATACCGTACATTGTTATCAAGGAACTTTCCTCTAATTACATTAATACCTTTTCATGGGAACAAGAATGTATCGTCATTTAGTATGTGCAACCATATATACTTCTACATAATTTTCACTTTTATTCTCATTTAAACTCTGATTTTTCTCTCCTTCAATGGACTAAGTCTTCCTCTTTTTTTTCTTTTTTCTTTTTTCTTTGCCTTCAAAAAGAATTATCTAGTTGACTCTTTCTTGTTTTACCAACCGTCTGTCTTTATTTATTCATTCATTCTGTTTGACAGTTTGATTCAATCACTATGATAATCTTGTCCAATGTACTCCCTCCCTTTATCTACTCGTTTGTAGTTAGTAGGTTTCGGGCTCATATTGTTTTAAATTTACATCTCCGTTCCTTTTTTTTTCTTAAGTTTGTTTAATTTAACAATTATCCTTTTACTTTTAACAGACAGAGAATTAGTAAGTGCTATGTTAGCATATTACCTTCTATATATGGTTTGATATTCCCACGACTAAATGCTTTGAAATAAAGATTCAAAATCCAAATTATCATTCTGATGTCACAATTTGTCTATTGAACCAAACTTTTACATTTGTCCACACTCAAGCCTCGGTACACTGCCATTCTCCCCTACCGCCAGCTTTTGGCTGTAGAACCGATTGGCTGCTGTATATAAAAACACGAAAAACTTCGTTATACTGCCATTGCCCAACACTTCAACTGTAACAATCATGACTCGCATAGTGTGATTAATTCTGGTTATACCGCCAACATATGATTTTGTCACTACATGTACAATACCAAACCTAACAAGATGAAACGCCCCTTTTTACCCCCACGAAACACTTCGTTCTTTTTGCCAATTGGTCATTATACAGCTATTGGTTGAATACACCCCCTATAGTACAGGCCCTCCAAACAGAGATTTCTTTTACACTTTTCACACTGTATCATGTATCACCCTACCCCACAATGCAACATGGTATTTTGGTTGTACCACCGTTATCATTATACCGCCAACTTTATGCTTTCCCCAGACCAGGCAGTATAATGAGGTTTGGGTGTACCACACCACCATACATTTTGTCTTTGTCACTCATCTGTGGTAACAACTGTCAGTCACACCTACAGTTTCTATTGAATTTGAATGAAAAGCTAATACCACAGGTGTCAGACTGCCGTTTTTTTTGCGGCAAGCTGGTAAAAGGAACGTTGGAGCTCTATACAAGCCAGTAGAATTAACTCCGGCATTCATCTTTAAACAACCGTATGGTTCAGGGTTACTTACAACGCACACTTGCACTTGCAGACAAAATGGGCCTTCTTCAGGTGGGCTGCAGGTTTTTTCAGACCCACCCACTTGCACCCATGTAGTACTGATACTGATACACAGGCAAAGAAAATGTGTAGCTAATGCAAAGGAGCAAAGTAAAGACTCAGTACAGTGGGCTGATCACCTGCTTGTCTTTGTCATGATCCCAAAGTTTCTCTCCTGGCTGAGGCTCTGTGAGTGGTTATGTATTGCTCCAAGCTTGTAGTACACAATTTCTGTGTATTAAGTCTTGTAGCTGTAGTTGCCTGAAAGCGAGGGCCTATTTTGCTAGAAGAACTAAAGGACTTGGCACACGAAGGGCGGTAGAAAATCCTGAGTCTTCCTGCACCATAAAGCATGATGCAGATGGCAGTGGTAGCCATTTCTGTTGTTTATTAAGCCTTGTCTCCTCTGTGGTGTATCTATTTTCAAATTTTTTGGAGACAATTTTACCCTTGTAAAGCATCTATCTCTGTGTGAATTATGCTATGGAGATATGGAGGGTCCACCAAGTCAGCGGGTGGTTGGCGGGCACTACTTCTGTTTCTTCTCTTTTAGGTTTATCTATCATCTTACTTACAGTACTCCCTTAACAAGCATGCACACACTTGACACACAGTTGTTTTTGGGGCTCCTGCGAACCCATGCTGTCCTAATTTGTAGTCTGTAAGCAGGCGGAGCAACATAAAGATTTTATCAAGATCTCAAGCAACTCACACTTACAATGTGTTTGTTGCTGATCTTTGTTAAATAAAGACATTTTTGCAGGCGCTTCTAGCGAGCATTTCTTCTGTTTCTTTTCATTTGGCTTTACCTATAATCTTGCTTTTACCAGCACTCTCTCCAGTGCCCCCTTAACAAGCATTACACACACAGCTGTTTTTTATCTGTTATTGTTAGCTCAGTCTTGGTCCTGCCTGTCATCCTAAACAGACATATGGTCATCCCCCATGTTTTACACTGTGGTACCCAAAGACATTAGAAGGGTTAGACCTTAGTGTTTGGTCACATGCCGGTCCGACCTAGGAGACACAAAATAGCGTCAAT
Organism: Melibe leonina; assembly: GCA_031471865.1. NCBI lineage: Eukaryota > Metazoa > Mollusca > Gastropoda > Nudibranchia > Dendronotidae > Melibe > Melibe leonina. Next base: position 10,674 of record JAUEKZ010024585.1, on the reverse strand, counting down.
TAAAGTCATTTATTGCATATGAGGAGCCAAGATGGTGGACACTTGTAATCGAATGATCGTGCCTCACTCGCTTGGCTTCCCATATCTGATACGCATCATTAGACACAGCGAATAGAAATTCTAAGGTCTATATCTTCTAATGTCTTTGGTGGTACCTAACTAAATGGTCACTTGCTATCTAGAAAAACTGCGTAGGAGTTGCAGCAAGGGCCCTAAAATTATTTACATGAACTGAGTAAATAGCCAGTAATCCTATTACTATTACGTTAGTGCCACATAGGAATGACTGAAATTGACCAAAAACATTTTACAGCTTTTTTAGCCGAGGCGTTTAAAATTTGGTACCCACTGGATAGCCCAAGTGTTTAGGTCGCTGTCCGTGCTGCCGACCAGGCGATGGATGCCGTAGCTGGGTCCAGGGTTCGAACCCCACTCTGGTCAATTTTTATGTTTTTTCTGCTTTCCTTGGCTTTGTCTCGTTTCTGCACTGCATACTATCTCAAGTTTGTCTCATTTCTTGTTTTTTAACCCTTTCACCGCGAGGTCTGATTCCAACCCAACTGAATATACTACAGAATCTTGAAAATGTATGTGTTCTTATGCCAGATAAATCAGATTTCAGTGAACTGACATATGCCAAAAGCCTGAAATCTTGAAGATCCTGGCGTTCTTAGCAGTGAAAGGGTTAAGTTCATGGCAAAGTAGTCAATTCACAAACAAAGTACTAGTCCAAAAGGTCATGTTTATTGAAAGACAATTGACAAGAATCACAGTGCGAATGAGAAAAAGACAAGTAGGTAGGAAGGTATAGTTGTAACAATAACAAACAATTTTCACCAACACTCACACACAGTGACAGTATATTGATGCGTCTAATAAAAGTGCAGCGTTGGCTGGTCATAACGGGCACAGGTCTACACTCCAACCTCGTTATTTATACCGCTACCCGTTACACCGCCAATCTCACCTACTGCCAACATCTATTGGAGAACAATAATGACTTGCATATAATAGATACTTCTCGTTATACCGCCATTCTTCTTTAACTGCCAACTTAGTGTTTTCCCCACACCTGGCGGTATCATGAGGTTTAAGTAAGTGTACATATATGGTTTGACATCGAAGATACAGTACCACATAGAACAACCGCAATCAACATGAAAGTTTTACAAAAGAAATATGATAGTGGTAGGTACATAAAGACATGATTTAGTCTAGTACTAGTACTACAAAACCATTTAGTCAGGGGAAAAAATCCATAAACATTGGGTCCTCTACCCTTTCCAATACCTTCACAGCTTCCACATTCAACCACAGACTGAATGATAAACATTGGGTACGCTACCCTTTCCAATACCTTAACAGCTTCCACATTCAACCACAGACTGAATGATAAACATTGGGTACACTACCCTTTCCAATACCTTCACAGCTTCCACATTCAACTACAGACTGAATGATAAACATTGGGTACACTAACCTTTCCAATACCTTCACAACTCACATATTCAACCACAGACTGAATGATAAACATTGGGTACACTAACCTTTCCAATACCTTAACAGCTTCCACATTCAACCATGGACTGAATGATAAACATTGGGTACACTAACCTTTCCAATACCTTCACAGCTTCCACATTCAACCACAGACTGAATGATAAACATTGGGTACACTACCCTTTCCAATACCTTCACAGCTTCCACATTCAACCACAGACTGAATGATAAACATTGGGTACGCTACCCTTTCCAATACCTTAACAGCTTCCACATTCAACTACAGACTGAATGATAAACATTGGGTCCTCTACCCTTTCCAATACCTTAATAGCTTCCACATTCAACCACAGACTGAATGATAAACATTGGGTACGCTACCCTTTCCAATACCTTCACAGCTTCCACATTCAACCACAGACTGAATGATAAACATTGGGTCCTCTACCCTTTCCAATACCTTCACAGCTTCCACATTCAACCACAGACTGAATGATAAAAATTGGGTACACTAACCTTTCCAATACCTTCACAACTCACATATTCAACCAAAGACCAATAAAAGTTCAGTTAATTATCATTATTTAAAAAAACACAACACAATAGGATCAGGAACTACTTCTACAAGGGCAAGCTTTAAATCTCAAATATGCACAGCATCAAAGCACAGCAAACACGAAGTAAAATCACATAGAAATCTTTTCCACTTCTATGTACAACCACCTGAAATCTAGCCTTGGCATATGTCAGTTCACTGAAATCGGATTCATCTAGTATAACAACAGGCATATCTTGAAGATTTTAGAGTCATTAGCATTGAAACTTTGAAGAGCTTTTGTACTTAATGGGTAAATTATATCCAATACTTTCCCCCCTCCAAATATGATTTTAAAAAACAATAACAGTCCAAAATTATTGTTAGTTTTTAAAAGTAAAAGCTACTGCAATGGAAGAACGAGTGTTTAGGAAATCATAAAGCAAAAGTTGGTTTTCTCAAAACTAGAAAAATGTAACCCTGATCGTTCTTTCCCTGTAGCGTTCAACTTCAACAATTTTCACTGCTGTGCATGATCAAAGCTATATGCCAAGTGTTCAATGCAGTTCACAAACGTGAAGCTCTACACAATGAACAGTGGAGTAAAAACATTTTTACTACATAGTTTCTAAATTTGTAGTAAAATATCAATTCTACTTTCTACTTAGTGATCACTAATAAATAATACAAACAACAAATAGATTAAATTTGATTAACAAAAGAGCACTCTTAGTCTTAGTCTTGGATATAAAAAATAAAATAAAACCACTACTACTAGGTACGTATGTAACTCCTATTATTAAGTATGATGATAATAATACAAATGATAATTATAACAAAAATAATAATGATGATGGACATTAATAATAATGATTCTTTAAATGATCTCTTTCTCTCACTCACTCTCTCTCATTTCTTTTAACATTTTATCTAAATCCAACAAATGGAGAAAATCGTTTTAATTGAAGACAACTAGGATTCAAGATTAGTTTGTTTGTTTATTGAGACTTTTAGGGCGCTTTCAACTGCTATGGTCATATAAGCGTCCTGGGGTAAGTAAGATGATGATGGGCTAGTTAAAAGAACAGCCAGACTTTTTCATTTTATTCCACGTTTAGTTTCCAGCAGCTCCATACAATTTTAGCTGACAAAACGAGAAGAAACACCAGTAACACCCACCAAACATTCACCTGAGCATGTGTGTGTCATTGAGAGAGTACGGTAAAGTCAGACAACAACACGTGTAGGTGTGTGTGTATAATATGTGACACATCATGGTGGTTTGGTACACAAGGCAAGGTACATGTTGGAAAAACTGAGTTACGCTCATAAACTTAAAGATCATGACTTTATTTTTTAAGTTTAGATTTTTTTAAAGTGTTTTCCGTCATTATCGAATATTCAACTCAATGTAGTAATTTTTTATTTGTTGAGAGTTTTAGGGCGCTTGCAAATGCTATGGTCATATAAGCGCCCAGGGGTAAGTAAGATGATGATAGGCTAGTTAAAAGAATAGCCAGACTTTCTTTGAGTTAGTGAAATGATGGTTTTACTAAGAGGCACCTCCACTTTAACAACTGTACCTTGTGTACCAAACTGTGGTGATGGGTCAGATATGTAAAAGACTTCTTACGGATGGAAGCCTCTGCCGACAACTTTGGTATCCAATAAACTCAATCAATCTCAAATACAAAATGCCGCAGAATTTCAAAGCACCAAGAAAACAAGCAAATACGGCAACATACATAAAGTTCAAGCAACAAAGAGTAAGTATGTGTGATGTATGTAAATACGGCATTCACAAACATGTAATGGTTTTGTATGAGGAGTTGCAGAGGGATGAAATGAATGAATATTTAACCCTTTGACAGCGAGGTACGATTCTTACCAAAGAGAATATACAAAATATTCAAGATTCCCGTGTTCCTATATTAGACAAATAATAAGATTTCAGTGGACTGGCATATGTCAGTGCACAGAAATCTGATTTATATAGGGTAGTATAAGTAAGAACAGGCAAGTTTTGAAGATTTTGATGTCTCTAGTTAGTAGCTTGAGAAATAACATTGGCAGTGAAAGGGTTAAGCATAACAAATGTTGGTCAATGTCAGTTCAGTGAAGAAGGTATTCATAATAACAATATCTATATTATAATATATCACATCAGAGCTTTGAAGAAAAACATTGATAAAAACATTCATCATTTTTAACAGGAAAGATCGAAATCGGCAACAACAACAACAACAATAAATTGGTGCTCAAACACATGTCAACAACCAGATTGTTAATAAACAGTCCACTCTCTGGTGCAAGTTGATAAAAAACAACAACAAAAAAACAACGTCCATTTTCAAGGAACACGGAAGTCACATCAATATTAATAGTAATACGACATTCAACTAATGATGTCTTTTCAATACAGTGGAATTACTTTAAAGGTGAAACAAAGGGAGTGGTTAACAGGCCAGTGTTGTGGGACAAAGACAAAGCAAGACACACAAAAAAGAAAAAAGCAACATTTCGACCCAAGGTCTGCATCAGGACAAACAAATTAGACTTAACAAAATAACAAAACTTAGCTTCGTGTGTAGATGGTATGTCTAACTCCCTCCATTGTTGTTGGCCTAGCGATCTCCTCTCTTTTTACACTTTGGAATTACTTTAGACTGAAAGAATGTCATAAACCGCAAAGAATTAAATAACTTGTACGAGTGCAAGTTTCTTTTTTGTCTTTGTATAATTTTGTACAACATCCGAAACTGTCGTTAAAAAAAGGAAACAATTTGAAAGTGTCTTCCCTCTTTCTACCATTCTATCTTCTACCTTGCACTTAACCAACACTGGAAATAGCACAGGGTAAAATGAAGACAGCGAGGGGGGGGGGGGGGACTGGCCAGACAAAAGAGGAGGTAGAAAAGAAGAGGGTGTCGAATCTTGCAAGTAAGATATTTGGGATAGCTTGTTGTTAGGCCTTTGCACTGAATGGGTGTGATTAGTGTGAACAAAGCTTATTGTTGACGGTATGCCCTTGAAAAATATCACAAAGAGGGAACTTACTCTAAACCAAAATGCATTTAGCCCTTTCACCTCGAGGTCTGATTCTAACCAAACTGAAATATGCAAAAGCTTGAAAATGTATGTGTTTTTATGCCAGATCAGTGAACTGAAATCTGATTGATCTGGTATAACAACAGGCAAATCTGGAAGATTTTGGTGTCTTTAGCATTGAAAGGGTTCGACCGAAATGGTTTAGAAGGTCCCCAAAATTTCAATTTAAAGTAATTCCACAGTACTTTTGTGTTGGGAGAGCGTCATCACCATGTAAGTTAACACTAACATATCACAATGTTAACTAACATATCACAATGTTAACTAACATATCACAATGTTAACTAACATATCACAATGTTAACTAAAAAAGCACAAAGTCAACTAACATATCACAATGTTAACTAACATATCACAATGTTAAATAACATATCACAATGTTAACTAACATATCACAATGTTAACTATCTTATTACAATGTTAACTAACATATCACAATCTTAACTAACATATCACAATGTTAACTAACATATCACAATGTTAACTAACATATCACAATGTTAACTAACATATCACAATGTTAACTAACAAATCACAAAGTCAACGAACATATCACAATGTTAACTAAAAAAGCACAAAGTCAACTAACATATCACAATGTTAACTAACATATCACAATGTTA
>JAUEKZ010024474.1:0-18295 GCA_031471865.1 Melibe leonina | reverse complement strand
TGTGTACAAAAGTACTCAGTCCTTCTAGATAGCAAGTGACCCTGTAGTTAGGTACCACAGTGTGTTAAACATGGGGGGTGCTGAGACTGTTAGAACGACAGACAAGGCCAAGACTCAGCTAACAGATACAAAAAAAGCTGTGTGTGTAAGCGTGCAAGGGAGCACTGGAAAGAGTGCTTGAAAAGGTAAGTTGACATTTTGAGAGAAGAAACAGAGAAAGCGACCACCAGAGGCGCTCACAAAAATGTCTTTTATCAATGATCAGCAACAAACACATTGTAAGTGCGAGTTGCATGAGATCTTGATAAAATCTTTATGTAGCTTCTATTGCTTACATGACTGCCAATAAAGACAGCATGGGTTCGTAGGAGCGATTTCAGGGCTCTTACAACTGCCAAGGTCATATGAGCGCCCAAGGGTAAGTAAGATGATAGGCAAGTTAAAAGAATAGCTAGACTGTGACCCTGCCAGGGACGTTTCACATAGTAAAAAAAAATCTCTTAAAAACGTGACAAAGAGATGATTTACACTAACAGTAGAAAAAAAATGTAGCGCCCACCAATCACCCACAAAAAATTTATGAGTTTTTGTCTTATACAAGATAGATCATATGCGAAAAGTAAGATGATAGGTTAAGCCAAAAGAGAAGAAATAGGCCAATTTTTAACATAACATAGCAGTAGCAGACCTGTTTTTTCATATATACATATATGATACATCCACCTCAAACAAAAAAACAATGCCATGGCATCAATGTCATCATGACATTGTGTAATGGACTCTCTTCATATAATATAAAAAAGAAAATACTGGTTTGGAAAGATAACAATCGAAAACTATTTGAATTCATCACAACTCTTGCATATAGTATAACCTTTGTGAGACAAGCATCAGTATTCTCCATGCTAACTCTTTTACTGTTAATCTCTCTGTCTTTTCAAAGAAATCTCCCTCTCTTTCTCTCTGCTCTTCGTTAACTCTCTCTTTCTTCCTTCCTTCAAAAATACAAAACTCATTTAAATCAAACAAGACAACATATCAATCCAGAGAATCAGACACTGCATATCATAAAAAATCAACCCCAGAACACCTGTTTATTAAATCGCTTGTTTATTATTGTTACAATATACTTAATGTAACAATGGTGCTCTCTGTGTGTGCAAACAGGGAGCAGATTTTCTGGCTACATACATTCCTTTATATAAAGTATAAGAGTAAAAAATTGTTTTAACTTTTAACCATTGTCTTGTTATGTTTGTACAATCTCTGGGTCTGGTCGGTAACTGTAAACATACCAATCACACATTCATGCTCTAAAAAAAAACCTCCCAAAAACTGAAATACTGTGGAATCCTGAGTAAATCAACAACCTGGGGCCAACAAATTTGTCAATTTTAATCAAGATTTGACTTGATTCATGCTCTTGTAACAATGAAATTGAAATAATGAACAAAAGACACAAATGGAGTTGACTTCAAGCAAGAGTTAGCCTCAAGAGCTGAAATTATCCAGATTCCATTGTGCATTATAATAAAACTACAGCTGGATGATTCTGGAGGAAAAAATTTAACATCACTAAATGGGAAAAAGTTACTAGAGCTCTTTTTCATTTTTTTTTTTTTTAACTACAATGTTCTATCAGTATCGGCGCCAAGGACCAAGTAAGAAGATTGCAGGTTAGTTGAAAGAATAGCCAGAAATTGTGCCAAGGACCAAGTAAGAAGATTGCAGGTTAGTTGAAAGAATAGCCAGAAATTGTCACTGTGCCAAGGACCAAGTAAGAAGATTGCAGGTTAGTTGAAAGAATAGCCAGAAATTGTGGGTCTTTTTTCAAGTTCAATTCCTAGATAATCATAATGGTTTGTTTGTTTTGTTTCTTTGTTTAATGAGACTTTTTGAGCGCGTGCAACTGCTAGTAAAAATACGAAGAATAAAACAGATGATGAAACTCTGAATCGACCAAATGTGAGTTTAAGATATCTAGATTAAAAATGCAAGTTTTAAACTTTTTAAGACCCCTGTTGCTTCTCACCTCCCATTTCCTGCTGAATAATTGGTGTGATGAGATATGGCGAAAGAAAAACGTTTTGTTGGGACCAAATATTTAGAAACACCATTTCTCTCCCCAGCCAGACTTCTATAGTCTACAAAAGTAAGAGCCAATAATGCAGATCTACCCAACCAGACCAGAGAGACCCCACAGGAAGATAAACTAACACAGAAGAATTATAATATCTTTCAAAATATGACATGAACAAAGCCGTTGAAAATGTTAATTGTTAATAATAATACTAATAATAAGATCCTATTGTTTGGTAACAACTGTTAATTGTTAATGATAATACTAATAATAAGATCCCATTGTTTGGTAATACAATGCATCCCATTATAGTACCCAATGGTAAAATGATCTTGGACAGAGTTGTTAAAAAAAAGCATTATGCACATCCCCAACATCATACAATACTTTACTAGCAATTCATAGTACATACATACAATCATTTATTCATGAAATCAATTCCCTTCTGAAATACAGTGCGACATGCAACAGACAAACTACTTGGGATAGCCGAAAGAGTTGTTTGAATGAGTGTTTCCACATATGAATTGGGCTGTGAGATAACTTGCAACTTGTGATGTAATGTAGGGATAACATAGTCTGGACATCTTTAGTCGACAGACAAATGTACAACTTGCATTGTGTAATTAAATTTCGTCACACTGCCAGCATAAAATTTTGTCCCTACCCTAATAAACCTTGCTTACCAGTACCAGATAAAACATACTAAAAATTTGTTCTCTTTGCCCGCGGATCACTCTATAGCAATGATGAGTTGAATACACTCTCTTTATGAACCTGTAGACAGTAAGTTCTTTCACCTTTCTCACAATATCTCCCTACCCCACTTTACAGGGTATTTTCGTTGTAACAGTAACGTCATTCTTGTTATACCACCAGCTTAATGCCTTCCACAGACTTGGTGGTGCAACAAGGTTTGAGTGTACACTGGCTGGGAAAGGAGAAGTGTGCATTTATGTAAAAAATGTGTCCATGGGGATTCACATATACGACACACACTATACTATTATCATGTGCGAACAAAAAAAGGATGCAAATACACACTCATAAGAGAGAGAGAGAGAGAGAAAGAGAAGGCAAAGGCCAGGGGAGGAGGGGTAGAAGAAAGGATGGAAAGAAAGGTGCTTGACTGTACCAAGGTTGTTGCTTTACATCCGATGGCCCCTACCTCCACTACCCATTCTTAGTAATTTCCTAGACAGGCTTGCAGCGAGAGAGAAAAACAAAAAGAGGGTAATGTTGCTCAGTTGTGTTCTCAGCACCATGAAATCACTCTAAGAAGACTTCATGAAAAATTTACTAAGAAAATGAAGGACAAACTTTGTGAATTCTGTTTATGTTCCTTGAACCCATAAATTGGTCAAACATGTTGCACTGTATTTCAAATAAAAATACAAACAAATTTGCAATATTTTCAGTTGAGTAGCAAAAAACCCCAAAACAACCACACTTTTTATGAAGATAATATTATATATTTACATAATAAATATTTTTTGGTCAAAAGGTGGTAATAAATTAAAAAATATCTCATGTAAAGTAGATGTTTATTAGAAGTATCTATTTGTACAAATTACAAAGAGATAGTCCGTAATAAATTATTGTTAAAACGTCTGTGGCAGCTGGTAGTGGTGAGAAGATTGTGGACAAGGAGTGTTTGATAGGCCAGTAGTGGACAAGGACAGATCAAGACAAAAAAAATCAATGTTTCGACCCTAGACCTTCATCAGGACATAGATAAAAATAGGAAATTAATAATACACACAAAACAAAAACACTTTTTCGATTCCAGGGAAAATCTCCCCAAAGAGGCTGGGAGAGTCTAAAGCTCTGGAACCAGCAAGTGTTATGTTATTCATGAATTTCAAACTTCCTGCTTTTATCTATGTCCTGATGATGGCCTAGGGCTGAATAGCTGTTTCATTCATTATCTTGATTTGTTCTTGTCCCCTGCTGGCCTATCGACCATTCCATCTAATATACTATACACATTCTAGGCCAAGCAATCCCCCATCCCCTTTGTTATGATTACAATAAAGGTCAGAGGGCCACAGAGAATGAATAGACTGAATGAATTCTCTGTCATATGTGGTATCAAACAACTGGCTCGGTTGGTGTAAATTATTTTGATAAACCTGAAGCACATATCTACAGCAGCTCACAACACAAGCATTATTGGATTCCCAAGTGCTGAACATGCAAACAGCAGTTAAAACTTTAAAATATAAAAACGTTATTATAGGAAGTTACAAAAGTAACAAATTGTTTCTCTTAGTCTTGTTTCAGTTTCAAAAAAGAAAATAGTATACTAGTGGGCAACATAAGACATGCGATTTTTTTTTTTTACCTCAAATGTGACAAAAGCAATATTATTTGTATGTTTGTTGAGAGTTTAGGGCATTTTCAACTGCTAAGGTCATATAAGCGCCAAGGGGTAAGTAAAATGACAGGTTAGTTTAAAGAACAGCTAGCTTTTGACCCTGCCAGAGATGTTTCACAGGGAAAAAAAATATCATCTCTTAAAAGAGTTGTCAAAGTTGATTTACTCTCACAATCACGAGAAGGACATACATACAAAGAGATAATGGCAACAACCCACATGATGCATTATGGGCCAAGGACACGCAGGATATTTTGCAACAAAAACAATAGCTATGGAATCCAGCAGGAATAAAGACTGCTCATAGGTATTGTAGGCAACAACTCCTTGGTTGAGGGCACCCACCCTGGTGTATATGGCCCACAACATTTGATGACAACTTCTCTTAACCCTCTCAAAGCAGGGTCTGACTCAAACATGCAATCTTCAAAATGTACATGTTCTTATACAAGATAAATCAGATTTAAGTAAACTGACATATGCTAAAAGCCTGAATTTTAAATACTGTGAAAAGACAAGCAGTGGACTATTCATTGAGTGGAACTGAATTTGAAAATGCATCACACTTTAAAAAACAAAAAGGTACAAATCTACCACTTTACCTTTTTTATTTAGATGTCAACAAATTGAAATTTTCCTCAATATCAGTACAACAACCCCATGGAAAATGTTGAACATTTTGTTGTCAAGAAGAGAATGATATGTAATAAATAGTAAGGTAAATAAATTCCAAGAGCATACCTTCAAATGAAGAGATAGAAAAATATATTTTAAAAATATTTGCATGCTTTCAAACTATCATTATCAATATGGGTTTGAAAAAAAAAATGCCCCCAAAAAATGAAACATCAGGTAGATAAAAAAGAAGCATTAGCCATTGTTTCACCTGGAAGTCAAATCAAATGAATTATAATGGAAAAAAATATCTCTTCTCCTTCCTCTTCTTTCAAGTGATAAAGCTACATTTCAAGAAAAAAATAAAATAATGAGAAACACATAGATATACAACGCCATCCTAAATAACCGTTTGAGTTTGAGACTTCCATTTTTCATTGAATCTCTGCATAAATTTTTTTGGCACAACTTCTCTCACTGCTTATGATTGTATTTATAAAACAACGGTTAAAAGAACTCTGCTCTTTCACCTGAAAACCCTTTGAAAGTGTTTTGGGTTGTAATATCAGTTTTCATTTTTCATGCATAAAAAAAAGAATCATAAGCAACTGTAAATGGTCGTTGTTCTTCTTTCACAGAAGTCACGTCAAATGAAAACAAAAAAATTCAGCAGCCTAAAGTGTGTGACACAAAAGACGAAATAAAATACACACAAATTTTGCAGCACAGTTAACACTTTCATAAAAGCTTTTGTCATTTTCAGCATAAAAAAGTAAACTTCACAACATGATTGTGCAATACACTTTCATGGGCAAAATGAGGTCATAAATAATGTTTCGATTTGGATAGAACATATTAAGAAAATACAAAACAAAAACAAAATAACTTGGAATGCATTCAAGTTAACTTTGTCCAGGAAAGCAAAAAAAACTCCCCAAAAAACTAACAAATATCCATTTAAAACAATAAAACAAAACAAATTAACAAAATAAAAATGAAAAAGAAAAAGTAATACTTGAAATCAAGAGCTTCAAAAAATAAATTAAATTAAATCACAGACAGGATTTTCCAAACAAAGTTTTAGATGATCAAGGATTATAGAATTGGACCACAAGTAGATTATCCTCATGATACTCACAAAGGTGACCTTCAAAATGATTATTAGAAGAAAATTAGTCATAAAAAACCCCCCAAAAACCCATTGAAAAACATATATAAACCCCCCAAAAAACAACAAAAAACCCCCAAAGCATTACGTCACCAATATCAATCGATCCTTAATTCAATAAAACTCCCAATACTTTAGAAAACTTTTTGCATGGCTGGTCCATATTACAAAACACAGCAAGTTGGAGTCAACAATGCCAACAGGGACAGCCTGGGGGAGCAAAGCCCTGACTCATCGTATCCCATGGGCTCCAACAAATGATTTTGTCGCACTCCTTCAGGAAGATAGAGTGTCGTGGAGGTGCAGGTATTCCAGCAGGCAACCCATGGCACCAAAGTAACCCTGCAATAGAAATCATTACACTATCACCACTATACTTGTATTTTCTATGTCCACCACAATTTAACTTTAACTAAATGAAGAATTGCCTCTAGGACAATAAAGATACGTAATCATTATAACTAAAATTGGTTTGGGAGAAAGTGCATATTATTAAGACCCACTGGCTTTTACTCCAAACAAAACCTTTGCAATAGAATGCCATGATTTAAAGAAGAAAAAAGAGAAAATATGTAAAAGATTTGAAATGTTCTTCCACCCTCAGGCCTCAGTCATACAAGAGGAAAAAGATAGATAATGTTAACCCTTTCACAGCAGGGTCTGATTCTAACCAAACTGAAATATGCATTATCTTCAAAAGTATATCCTCTTACACTAGATAAGTAATCCCCCTCTTATTATCCCTTTCCATATCTAAGTAAACTGACACATACCAAAAGCCTGAATTTCCAGATTTTAGCATTTACCAGTTTACCTAAATCTGATCAATCTGGTACAAGAACAGTCAAATCATGGAGATTTTGGAAATCTAGTTAGAAATAACCTTGGCAATGAAAGGATTCATAGGTCAAAATGCTACAATACCATCTTCTCGCAGAGGAGAGCAAACCTGTCCCATGCATACCTCATGCTCCAGGAAAAGGGCTTTCAAGGCACCTTTCGACCAGTAGTCCATTGCATAAGACAGCAGTTTCATGGAGATGGGGTTGACCCGCAGAAAGTTGCCTATGAATACAACTCGCTCCAATTTCTGTGCAGGGATAAAACATTTTTTTTTTACTGGCCTGTCTAAATGTCATTCTTTGATTTTAAAATTAAGATGTCTAAAGAAGTCCTCTATACACTTAAACTTTAAGTTTTCTACATTTTCATGGTATTATCTAAAATTCCTCAACCATAACAATTTACAAATTCCTGATACATGACCTGTCATTGGGCAGAGAAAGAGACAAGAGTAAATCACACTTGATGCTACTTCACAAAATTGTATGTCGATAAAAATACTGTAGACTATCAAGCAGCCTCAGCTCTTATAGGAAATGAAATGTCTTTAATTCTTTGAGGAAGTCGAGTGAAGTAGTATCATTCTGTTTCCCATGTCTCAACCCATTCCTTCCACATCCTAAATGCACACAAACATAGGAGCCAAATAGGTTGATTGGATGGTTTTTGCTTGTTTAAAATGCCCTTTTAAACACATTTAAGGTCACATCAAAGGCAGAGCTCCCGAGAAAAGTTAATCTGACAAACAGAGATAACTGGAGGGCTCAGTCCAATATTTCACCCACTCATAGTACACTAACACCAGGCCAACCAGTCTTAGCACTGTTCCCATAACGCCAAGCACCTCGCGAGAAGGACAGTGGTTAAAAAGTCAGATTTCAATGTCTTAAGTATGATGTGATAGGGATTTGAACCCCTGACGTTCTATGTGTTCCAATGTTCTCTGTTGGCTGCAAGGAAGTAAAAGTGTGAATAGCAATAGATGAGCATGATTGGTAAATATCAGGGCCTCCACTTTTCCCCGTTGTACCTCGGTGATGGCACACATCCGTGCTATGGAGCCGATATTGTTGGTCAGTGTCACCAGGGTTGCCATTGCCAGGTCTTCCTTCTTCACTGTGTCCCTCCTCTCCTTGTTGATCATCTGACCAAAGCTGAACAAACCATAGAGATAGGATAAGGTAGGATAAGATAGATAGGAAACAAATTCAGCAACAAACATCCTACCACAGATCCCTCAATCTTAACCCAAAGTCTCAACCGGAAATGTCTTTCCCTTATTTCAATGTTTTCTTTTCAATACTAAGGGTATATCATAATCAAACTAGTTACTAACAAGATATATCTTATACTTATAAATGGATGGATTATTTGAATATCTCATCTAATAACAGTATAGCATACTGACATTGGGCCAACCAGTCTCAGCACTGTTCCCATAATGGCGATCATCTAGCAGGACATGCTAAAACACCAATTTTAACATATTTGGTATGACGTGACAGATTCAAACCTCCAACCTACTGGTTTCGATACAGACGCTGTACGACTTGCATCACCAAGCTAGTTTATTATCCTTACCTGCTAGCCACAGCCGAGCCCTTCAGGTTGAATTTGCAGTAATCTCCTCCGTAGATGTCCTGCACCAGTTTGTCCACATTGCGGCTGTCTCCCTGTGAGGCCAGGTCGATGGCGTCTTCAAACGTGTCACAACCAGTCAGCAGGCAGCACAGACCCAGGAAAGTTCCTCCCCCTAAACTGTTACAAACATGTTCTTGTTTTTAGATTGAGGCGTTTGCTTGTTGGGTAATATATAATCATAACGCTTGCATCCACCCTGGGGTGTTCAGGATGCTCCACAATATTTCAGAAATTTAAATTGAATTGGCCTGATTTGATTTTACAAGTAGTGCAATAACAGCACAGCACATTTCATAGTCCAAATATTCATATTTATTGTAGGTGTTTAAAGTCTATATAGTTATAAACTATCATATAACTATTTATTGATCTTGCTCTTAATCATTTTGGGGGTGCATGTTTTTCTTTGAAGACCTCATATCTACATGATAAAATTGGTTTTCATTCATCAAAGACTTACCTTGTTCCACTCACTCGGCAGTAGTCACTTCGGGATTTGACAGACAGGATACTGACCCCTGACCCTATATTGACCACTAGGTATGGGTAGGGGCTTCGGAAGTCAAACACCTCCTTCTCATAGCACTCTGTTATGTGTGGATTTTTGAAGTAGTAGCATTCGCTGCCTGGGTTGTGTCTGTCTATATAGTGAATGCCTTTGAGAAGGCAATCCAGTTCGTCGTATTTGTGAAGTTGAAGACTGACCTCCTGAAAATAAAATATAAAAAAAGAACAATTTTAAACCACAGCCAAAAACTTGGGACATACAAAACTTCACTACTCTACCAAAATGGCATACCTAACTTTACGTAGTTTTGGGGTGTCAAGAAAAAAATATTTTTTTTTTGTCATTTTACAATCTTAACCAGTCTATATTTATTCCAGTAACATAATAAAAAAGAGGCAGTTTATATGGTACATGAGTGAATATAGACGGTTTGAGATTGTAAAATGACAACATTTTTTAGTTTTTTCCTTGACACCAAAAAATTACTAAAAGTGAGGTATAGCGTTACGGTAGAGCAGTGTCCGGGATAAATAAATAATTTTGAACTTTGGAAAAGCCAATCTCAATACAGTAGATTGAATGTGGAGTACCAACCATAACTGTCCAATTTATTGCTACTACACTTACGTTTTGGAATACATCCTCAAATTTGTAGGCCCCGCCCCCCGTAGCACAAATCCCACTGGCCAGACCAGAGAAGTTTTTGGATTTGGCGAGTTCGATGAAAGAACTCATTTGGGATGTGGGGAATCGGATGAAATGAATTTTCCCACTCCGGCCACCGATTCTTTGGTTCTCAAGCTCTAGATGGACGTCTCGAATTCCAGACTTTCCGTAGGCGGTCTGTCCGATGAGATATCTGTGGATGGTCTGAAGGGTCTTCCTTTCCTCCTCCTCAAACTCGTTGAAGTTGGAAGGCTCAAAGTAGACCAGTTTGGTGAGGGTCCCTCCAATGTCCATGCCAAACAGGGGCATGGCTGTTCAAGTCAAGTCATGGGCCAGTGTGGGGGAGGTGATGGGGAGGGGATGCGGTGGTGGTCAGTTTTGGGGGAGTGGGGAGGGCGTCGGGTAGGTGATAGGTCATGTTTGGGGGAGGGAAGGGGTGTCGGTTAGGGTGAAGAAGTGGGTGGGTGGTCATGGAAGGCAGGGAGGTTGCATGTAGAGAACGGGAAAGAGATAAAAGAAATGATTCATCAGTATTAGTATACAACAGATTTGTTGGTTGGATGTTGCCTGTTTAAAGCCCTATTTAATTTTTAACACAGTGTTTCCTCATATAAAAGGTAGAGCTCTCTAGACAAGTTGACGTGATGTCCCACAACAGAGATAAACATAGGGCTCCCTTGAATACCTCAACCAGCATGTTCACAGCATGTTAGGCTGACACCGGGCTGACAAGCCTTGGCATTCTTCCTATAATGTCGAACACCTAGCAGGGATGTTAACGTCAAAGTAATGACGCGGCCTGGGTTCGAACCACCGACCGACCGGTTAATAAGAGGACGCTCTACCCAGGAGATGATAAGGATACGTATCTGTATTCTATGTGCAAACAGTTGTCGCCTAAGCCATATTGTGTTACAGAGAGGGGAATGTCGCAATGTTTTGTCAAAGGGATCGTGGTATATCTGTGTGGTATATAATATGTATAATATATATAATACTGTAACAGGATATGACTTCAATGTGGAAACCATCTTGTACGTACATGTGTGTTTGCCTGTGTGTATAGGGGGGGGGGGACGGGACGTCGGGGGAGTAAGGTTATATTGTATTGTATGTACATGAGTGTGCCCATGCGTGTGAGCGTGTTCATGTGTGTGTAGTTTTTTTGGGGTGGGGGGGGGGGGTGAATTGCTGTGTCAGTGTGTGTAAGTGTGGAGTGTACCTAAAAATATTAATTGATAGCAAAAAGGGAAAAAACAACAACGAACAAATAGACACCCAGAGATCAAGACCACCGTAAAAAAGTGGACATGTCCTGTAAAAATCAAGCTGTGCATTGATGTCCTCAATGTAACACGTGTTTGCTATAAAAACATATGTCGGTGGCTTTGAAGAGAGAGGGGTAACATTACCAGATTTTGTACAATGATAGATGAAATAGGAAACTCGAAAAAATAAAAATAGCCCGGACAACAGTGCAGTATTTGAAATGTGTAAGTTCAGGTTGGCAGCCGATTTCAAACGTGGTGATTATGACGTCAAACGTTGACGTCATAATCGCAACATGCCAGCAACAACAAGTGAGCAGTTTTCGTTTTTTCCCTTCTCAATGACTTAATCACACAATATATGTGTGTTAGTGCCTTACAGGCATTGTTATTTTGACTCAACGCATAGACCATAAGTGCAATGTAAGTACTTCGTCACTTGGGGAAAGTTCGTCTTCATTTCCTTTTGTGTTCTCCGTATGAAAGAAAATCACGTTGGTTTTAGGCCTTTTGGTCCATTCATAGACCCGGGGGTTAAACCTAGTTTCTACAGTGTAAAGCTGACACCTGAGAACTTAGTAAAGCCACCATCCAGACAAGACGCTGGTCGATCTCGTCGATTCCTTGCCCGATCCGACCATGCCTTCCTCATTCTGACCATGGACATGTCAGTCGATACCCTCATCCATACTTGGCTAAAACGATGCACTTTTGGTTGGTTGGTTGGTTGGTCGTTGAAAGTTTTACACCCATTTTTTAAACACCATCAGTGATGATAATACAAAAAGAACAAAAAGGAGGAAAACAGCCAGATTTATAAAGACAAAGAATAAAAACCAGGGAACCAAATAAGAGGTAAAGAGGAGAAAATGTCCCCAAAAAAGGAGGAATTCCTCCTTTTGGAGGAAAGTTGGCATCGCACTGCACCATTTGGGTCATATCAAAGGCAGGAGCTGTTAAGACAAGTTAAGGTGCGGCCACCCAGACGGAAAGCTCGAATATCTCACCCAGATACAGTTTACTGATGACACCAGGCCATCCGGTCTTGGCGCTTTTAGCATAACGTCGAGGCCTGTCGGGGCGACTACTGAAACATTGTCGTAGTCGTAAGTATGACATGGCCCATGTATGTTCGGACCCCCGACCTGCTGCTTCCGAGGCAGACGCTCTAACAAGTGAGGCAGTTTGAGTAAGTTTTGTTGTGTAAAGAAATATACCAGTTACCAGAAGCCAAAGCGTTCCTGGAAGGAATCCAATCCAGTGTTTCGGGTGTCGGTACTGTACTGCGTCGCAACCTACACTATTCGCCCACTAGGGTGCATCCTCTTAAACATAACTGTACTGTACAGCGCCGTGAGCATAATATTATTTTAGAGCCTAGGTGTGAGCGCTATATTATATATTATGTGACTTCATTATGATTTTTTTCATAATAATAAGTGTCATCTTACACAATCACAGTTCGTTGACTGTTGACTGCCTTTTTCCCACGTTACTTATGACGCAAATTTTAGCTGGTGGTTTAAAAGGGCCATACAACCTTTGGTAAAGTTATGTAAATCGTTTGTTAGATAATCTAATCCAATACAGCGTCAAGCTTATTTGTAAATGGACGGACGTCAAGATTATGCGCTGCAGTGACATATGTACATAAAATGTACGCACACACTTCACTGTTCACCACACCATCACGCTCTTTTGTATGAGGAATAAATGTAAGGGGTTAACGAATCGAAGTAAGTAAGAGGAAAGCTTTTTTTTAAACATCTCTGCAAGTAGACAAAATGGCCATTTAGTTCACAAAGAAGACGAAAAGGAAGGAAGAATGAGGATGAAGAGGAGGAGGTAAAGTAGGAGGAAGAAAGGGAGGAGGGAGAGGAGGAGGAAGAGGAAGGATAGGAGGAGGAGGAGGAGGAGGAGGAGGATGAAGAGGAGAAGGAGAGGCAGGATTTGGAAGTGGTGACTGCATCAGCAAAAGTGGCAATATTTGTAGTAGTAGGGTTTTGGACAAGATAAATATAGATTTCAGTGAATTGACATATGCCAAAAAGCCTGAAATTTATGCTTTTGGCATATGTCAGTTGAATGAAATCTGATACGTCTGAGAAAAGAATGAATATTTTTGCATGAAAGGGTTAAGTAGTTTCGTTACGGGCTCGGCTGTGGACTGTTTATCGCCTAATTTAACACAATGTATAGTAACATTATCAAAATGCGGGCTCTCTAGACAAATCAATGAGCTGCCACAAAGAGATAATCAGAGGGCTTGTTTGAGTGTCTACCCGGTCACAATACACTGACATCGGACCAATCAGTGTTAGCTCTGGCAGGACAGCAGCTAAAATGCCGATTTTAACGTCTAAAGCGTGACGCTGCCAGGGTTCAAACCACCGACCTACCGCTCCCGATCCCGAGACCGATACTCTACCGATAGAGCTACGGAGCCGATATCTAGTTTAGAGAAAATGACAGAAGAATATTTTGCGCACACTGACCAACAGCTAACATTGAAATTGAAACACAATGAACACGATAAGCGCCTTCGACGCGTGATACTGTTACAATTTCCGGGACTGGACACAGCGGAATAAAAGGCCAGGTGTCCCAATTTATTGCCGGCTCGACAGTAGGGTTTTTCTGTCCCAGAATTTTAAAAAATCCGCCCATCAGGGGGATCGAACGCAGGACCTTCAGCAGAATCATGTAGTAACGATATCTACCAGCTGAGCTATTGCGCTAATAATGAGCTGATAATAATAATAGACGTCTAAGGATAATTATGCATATCCGTCATAGATACACCAGGGGAAATAAAACTCATGGACACATTGACAGTCAGACAGATCGATCCCGTGTGGTGTGTCTTCTGATGCGATCCACAGCACGGTTGTGTGTATTACCATGTCGTAGGCCATGTCACTTGCACGTCACGCTCTGAGTACAGGCCAAGCAACCCACGTGTCTTTCGGGCCAATTTAAAAAATCTAAAAGAGGATGGAGAAAGTAATCTACGGTAGACAAGCTTCCTATTAAGAGGAAGGCAATCATTGTGATATTTATCAGCTTCACACCACAGAAAACCAGATGAGCTCCAGCCCAGGGCCAGCAGGCTTGAAAGGACTTCACACAGACACTATAATATCATGCCGTGTTCAAATTGTTACTTTTTGTAGTATAATGAATTCACGTGGTCACTGTGATATGCATGTAGTTCTAAAACGGTTCCTTTTTGGAGTAGTGTGAACTCACACGGTCACTTTCGGTGGTGCTCAAACGGTTACTTTAATAGTGGTGTAGTAAGTACTCACTGGGTCACTATAATAATTCAGTCCTCAATAGGTTACTTTATCATGGTGTTATGTACTCGTCACACGCTAACTTTATATGGTGTTCAAACCATTACTTTGTTCATCGAAATTATTTTATTTATAGTGTACCAACTCATAATACGGTCGCTATACATTTCTCAAACGGTCACTATTATATGATGCGTTTCAAGGGTTACTACATATTTGTGGCAGTGTGTGTACTCACAGGGTCTGATGTCGCAGAAGGAGTCCGGGCTGCCATTCCGAGACTTGTCCACGTCCAGATTGTTCCTGTGTCCATTCTCGGGACCCGGAGTGGGGCTGTGGTGCGCTCGATACTTACTACTACTTTTACTTATACTACTACTACTATTATCGCCTGCTTTACCAGTGGCGGCGGTGCTGTGGTTAGTGGCTGCAGTGGTGATGATGGTAGGGGTGGCGGTGCTGTGGTTGGTGGCTGCAGTGGTGGTGATGGTAGGGGTGGCGGTGCTGAGGAGGTCGATGTGTCCGTTCACAACCCGTTCTTCATTACTTCTAGTGCTCTTAGCGTCGTCGGCCATTTTTGGTGGCTACTGACTGTGCTATTCTGCTTCTCTGCACCTAGGCGCACTTGTTAATAAAGGAGGGAGAATATTATAATATTTTGGCTTGGCGGTTTCGCGACTTGAGTCTACATTCTTTAGATCAAAGTATTCAAAGTCGCATCACATCGCATTACTGAGTGAGGAGTGTCCCTAAAGCTGAAAGAGAATAAAAGTGAAAGGTTAAGGGTTATGTTTTGTTTATAAATCATAATAATATAATAGGGTAGGAATTATCCTCACTGGGGTTGAGGAGTGAGCATCGCGTGCTCGAGTACAGGATATGAATTTCAGGCTTTTGGCATATGTCAGTCCACTGAAATCTGGTTTATCTGGTCTAAGAACTGGCAAATGTTGAATGATTTTTGCATATTTCAGTTCGGTTCGAAACAGAGCCCGCTGTGAAAGGGTTAAAACAAAGCTGGCGGGGCAAAGCAAAGAGAGAATATCCAATAAATACAAAGATAGGTTTATATTATCTAGACCGCCATATGTGTGGGGCCATTATGATATCCCAAGCGAAAAGAGAAGCGCTGCTATCACATTGGTACAACCCGCACGTTCCGCTCCGAATCTCTTGCAGTGTGGCCTCAGCCGTAACCGATTCGGTGTACTGACATCAGAATTCTTTCATCCATTTGAACCCTTTCAATGCTAAGGTTATTTCTTATACATTGACTAGATACATCAAAATCTTCAAGATTTGCCTCTTATACGAGACTAGCAACCCCAGTACAGCTTCGCTGAAAATAAAGTAGTTTTTAGAGAGTTACAGCTACCTAGAAATGGTAGTGTTGTTCTCTTTCTTCAAGAAAATGTAAATAGAATTGGTTAGAGCGTTGAACTTCAAGCCTTCAATCCTGAGTTCAGTTGTACGCGCGCGCGCACACACACACACACACACACACAGAGTCATTTTCACAGATATAGATAGATCAGAATTTCAGGCTTTTACCATATGTCAGTCCACTGAAATCTGATTGATCTCGTATCAGAACACATCAGGTTTGAAGATTTCTGCATGTTCTATTTTTTAAAAAAAGAATCCGACCCCGCTGTGAAAAGGTTAACACCTTCCTTCGACCCAAAACACACATTCGTCACACGGCCCGGACTCATGTTTACACAATTGGGCGTATGGGGCCAAAGGGTTAATGCATATTCGTGTCTTGGTACGTTGACCTGAGCGTGGAGGGTGCAAAGTCTGAAGAAAAACTACACAGTGGAATGATTATACATATCTATCTCAGCGGACAGTTGGCAGAGTCAAGTCAACACGACTAGATAAAAACACCCACAACCATCCACAACAGCAGCAATGACAATAATGACAACGAGTGATCAAATGTCTACTCGTGCCTGTGTGACACTGACGTGCAAAATATACCAAGCGGGTCAATTTTAAGTAAAATGACCGCGTTGAATTGCGCACTCACAGTAATACTTGGTTCAGCTGAGTCAATAAGTTTATTGGAAGAAGACGAAAAGAAGAAGAAAACCTCCTACTCCTTTTAATACGCAATGAGTATGATTTGAAATAACTTGATATGCAACACAGAAACGAGACAAAGCCATACAAAGCGGAAAAAGAGGAAAGTGTCAAGTGGAGGGTTCGAGCCTGAGACCTGCCACAGCACCCATCGGCTGACACTGACACAAGACTGTGCGCCTAAGCACTTGGCAAATGTCTCGTATCTGCTCTGCATATCAATTATTTAAAATCTGACTCACTTCTTAATTTTAAAAGTGATTTAAATCTACATCCATCAATAATTCTCATCACAGCATTAAAGAGCGTGGAATATGTAGACGAAGTGCATCATGCAAACAAACGCTTTGTGTTCGTCGTCAGTGATGGCCTGGGACAAATCCCATAAAACCTAAATATCTTCATGAAGTATGGAAACGAAATCCAGTAAAAGTAAAAGGACCAAAGCCGCTTTCTATGAAAAGCAAGGTAGATATAGAAATCGTAGAGCTCGGCTACCCAAAGATGTAGTATGTCGTATCAAATGTTTATTGAGATGCTTGGGAAACTCACACGCAGCACACTGTCTGCCAATATTTTATGAGCAATTTGCAAGCGCACAAATTAATGCATGCTTATGAGTCAAAGGTGAACATCTGAAGCATCTTTTTGTTTGTTTATTGAAAATTTTAGGACATTTTTAAATGCCGCGATTATATCGACGCCCAGGAGTAGGTAAGATGATAAGTTATTAAATATTAAAAAGAACAGCCAGACTTTGACCCTACCAGATGATTTACAACGAAAAAAAGGGTCAACCTTCATTAAAAAAGCGACAAAGACATGATTTACAGGTAAAAAAATAAATAAAGTTATCTTTTCATAAATTCACAAGCAAAAATCCGAATACGTTCTGTCGTATTTTCTTTCACCTAACTTAAGAAGTAGTAGTAGTAGTAGTCTAGTAGAAGTAAAAGAAGAAGAAGTAGTAGTAGTAGTAGTAGTAGTCAACATACGCATACCAGCAAGCTACGCATCTATTTGTTCAAACTGTTATTTGTTAGACCTATTTAACAACGAAAGCTCTTTTTATAACACATTTAGGTTAAAAAAAAAATCAAAGTAGATTTCACACTTACCAGGAGCGATGGTATCAAATAGTTTATCCTTTATATTCCCAGCATGCCTTGTGAGATATTGAGTGTGTGGGGGCAACAGTTATCTAGAAGTAATTGACCACTGACTAACTGACAAGGTGTGAAACGGTTTTAAGGGTAACAATAACAACGACACATTACTACATTACTACAGTCTAGTCACAGTCTGGGCGAAACGTAGGCCTAGGTCGCAATGCATGACGAACGGTCGAAGTCTAGTCACGCTTAATAACGCAGTGCGAGTGCACAGATCTAATTTACACGAACCAGATCTCATGTTACGCAGGACGTCTAATCAAATAATCTGGACCACGACATAAGCGAAAGAGAAGGATGTAAATGACAATCCGGATGATAAACCTTTCAATAATAAAGCTTCTTCTCAAACTACAAACTAGTATAGATATATAAAAATCATCAGGTTTTGTCTGTTCGTACGCCAGTAAAAATAGGTTCCAATGGACTGACCTAAGCCGAAAGCCTGAATTTCAGACATAAGTCAGTCACTGAGGTTAAAAAGTTATAAAGTGGAAGGTTATATAGCGCTGATATCCACGAGTGCTCATCGTGCTTTACACTTTTTACTTTCCCCGGCCAACAGCAAACATTGAA
>JAUEKZ010024363.1:0-18302 GCA_031471865.1 Melibe leonina | reverse complement strand
CCACGCCCCACCCCCCTCCCCCTATTTCTTCCCACTGCCAAATAGGGACAATTCAGATTTTATCAGGACTAGGAGCAACACACCAATGAAATATATTTCAAAATTATCAAGGCCCAGGCAGGAATGAGAGGCCAATCACTACTCACCAGTCTGGTCTATTGAGGAGAGAAAGTCGTAGCAGGCCTGCAGGTTTTTCCCCATAACGCGTTTCTCTGTCAACGACTTCTCACCAGCCTGAACTGATTTACAAACGAAAAAAGTTGAGAGAAAAAATAAATTAATTAAAAAAGTAATTTTTCTAGATTAGTCTAGCTAAACTGTATAATTATAACTTTTTGATATTGCGCACTTTGTCATCATAAGCTATGCTGCACTTACAATCACCTTTCACTGTGAAAAAAAAACCAGCTTTAACAAGCAGACTTTAATATGAATAAGGTCGACCAATCCGATATTAAACCCAACAACACACACAAAACACAAATAAACCAAATACAAATTAAGGATTTTCTATGTACCAGTATGTGTTATTGGGTTTGACAGAAGAATATGACTGACATTTAGTTATGCTTATAAAACACTTATCCTAAAATAAGAATCCTTTATGTTTTTGCCTGAAGACAAAATTCCTCTGTATTTCTGTTCCAGGCATCAAGTCAAACTTCTTGATCTCTATACCTTTTATTGAATTCTGTGTGATTGTAAATGCTAGAACTATGTTTTTCCATCACCTATAATATAATTCAATGTTGCTTGATTTCGGTTTATGTTCATTTCTTTAATATCTGTACCCTTACATACTAAACTAGCCTTTTCAATGCTAAAGACACCAAAATCTTCAAGATTTGCCTGTTCTTATACTAGATAAATCAGATTTCAGTGAACTGACATAATATGTCACTTTACTGAAATCTGATTTATCTGGTATAATAGGACGTAGTTTCAAGATTTTGCATGATTGAATTAGGTTAGAATTATACCCCGCTGTGAAAGGGTTATTATTTTTACCTCATGTCAGCCCGGAATTCTAATTTTCAAAAAGAAACCTTTCCTATGTAAAGCATATATTGTGTTCTTCATCTTCAGGTTCCATGCCTGTTCCAGTCGTCTCCTTCAATAATTACTCCATCCCTCCCTCTTTCAATGAGTTCATGACCATATAGTCTATACTATTTTCATTGCATCTATCAACCGTGTTTAATTGTGTCTGTCCTTAAAAAGGCCTTAGGCAGAAACGTTGATGGTGTCATGTTCTCTTTGTCTTTCTCATACCTGTTACAATCAACCTTCTTTTTTTCCCCTAGTTCATGTTTTCATGTTTGGATGTGTTTGTATACCCTTTATTGTGAGTAGTGAAGGTCTTCCTTTTCTTCCTCTGGCTCTTTTTCCACACAGTTTTTTTTTTTTCATTCAACAAAGCCAAGAATTCATTAAAATATCACTCACATCAAACAGTCATTTTTTTGTGAATGAGATATCAATAATATATTTTTTTTAAAAACACAAATAAACCAATAAACCACTATACCTACCACATTTGATAAAAGAATTGAACTATCCTTCAGGGAAAACCTTGAAAACATATTAAGAACCATCACACAATATCAAGAAGGAAACAAAGGGATGGGTTGGTGATAGCTATCAACTTTATAACCTTGACACACTAAGTATGTAGCCAGCTCACTTTACATCATATCTTTTCCCTTACTACTACTACTACTACTACTACAACAAAGCACAAACACAGCCACTCCTTCCTAAGCTCAGGAGAAACCCTGTACTGTATACTGATGTAATTATTAATATAATAAACATTAGCGCAACTTCATGGGATTAGTTGTTGGTTGTTGTTTTTTTGTCCTCAGTTAGTGTCAAGTATTTGAGTACATTTGAGTTTCATTTATAAACTATTAATTATCCATTAATGAAAAAGCATAATGAGTAAAGACTGAGGTGGAAAGTGATGGCAATATAATATCTCACTCTGCTCTTTGTCTAATACTAATAAAAGTTTTAAAAAGTTAAAAGTTAAAAAGTGGAGGCTTATATAGCGCTGATATCCACGAATTGGGCTCATTGCACGTCACACTTTTAATTCACACTAATAAAGTTAGGCTTGATTTTCAGCATGGGACTTAGTGAGTTTTTTTAACTTGGAGACTTTGATACAATGCCATATTAATATTAATCATTATTAACCCTTTCGCAGCGGGGTCTGATTCTGAGCAAACAGAATATCATGCAAAACCTTCACATTTCATTGTGGTCTTATACCAGATAAATAAGATTTCAGTGGACTGACTTATATGCCAAGAGCCTGAATTTAAGGCTTTTGGCATATGTCAGCCCACTGAAATCTTATTTATGTGGTATAACAACAGTCAAATCTTGAAGGTCTGGATTTATCTAGTGGGTAGTTTGAAAAAATAACCTTAGAATTGAAAGGGTTATATGTACTTAACGACCCCATATCTATAATCATTATTGCAATTATCATTATGAAGATAAGATTTATACATAATAATAGTCTTTATATCAGAAAAATATGCATGTTATCATAACTAGGTCTATAACTGCTATCATTACTCTAATAGTAGTATCATTATCACTACCGTTGTTGTTATTATCTTTACTTTTATCAATGACCTGTTACTACACGCCATCAAAAGACCCAGCAATGTTTGTTTGTTTGTTTAATGGGAGTTTTACGGCGCTTTCAACTGATAAGGTCATATAAGCACCCAATATTGAGTACGACTAGTTAAAAGAACAGCCAGACTTTGGACCACAGACATTTCACAAAGAGATGATAATTTACAAGAGGAAAAATATCATAATATACTCAGCCATGTGGGATGATCACCTGCTTGCTTTTATCTTGATCCAAAGCACCTCTCCTGTTTCTGTGATTAGTAATGTATGGCTTATGGGGACCTAGCTATCACATTACATCTCATTGCTATATCAAAATTTGTAACAAGACTCGCAAAGAGCTAGATCCCCCCTGCCCCCCGCCCGCTACCCCCATATACAGACACACCCCCACACACACACGTTGCATTATGATGCGGTGACCAGGGGAGAAAAACAAAGCAAACAAAACAAATAAACAAAAACAAATCAAACCCATACGAATTTTTAAAACACCAGCCAGTCAGCCAATCCATCCCACAGAGTGCCTATCCTGTCCTGCCACTTACACACGTTGTAGTCAATCTTCTTGCCCTCATCCGCCATGTTGTTCTTGATGATGCTTTTCAGATCCCGCACTTCATAATACTGCAGCAGTCTCTTCAGCTTGGTCTGTGTGGGGTGGCAATACATAATAATATATAATAACAAAATGCGGGGGGGGGGGGGGGGTAGCTTTGTAGGGGGGCATTGGCCAACACATAATATATGTAATAGCAACATTTCTGTAAAAAAAAAAGGGGGGGGGTCGATTGGATTTACGGCATTAAGCATGTCCGTTCCCCGAAATCTGATTTCTGGTATGAGACAACATACATTTTTAGAATTTTGTATGTTTTGTTATATTGACTGGAATCAGACCCCCGCTGTATTGGTAAGATCCCGGGCACATACCTTGTCCTTCCTGAGCAGGAAGAGGATGTCTTCGATGGAGATGTTCTTGTCTCCCCTTGCCATCGTCACATCCCATGCCTTATAGATCTGTACACAACCACCACCACAACAACAACAACAGGTGGAAACAGAAGAGACTTTGAAAATGTTGAGCTTTTATATAGCGCAAGATCCACTCAAGGTGCTCAAAGCGCTTAACAAGGGGTCCCGGACCGACAGCAACATTCAATATACAGGACGAGACATGCTTCATGTCAGGCGCTTGTACATTTATATTCCGACACGAACAACACTGTTTGTGACCAGGTACTCATTATACATCCCAGTACGGTGAAAAATTGTGAGTAAAGAGCTTATTCAAAGGACTCAACTTTGCGCCGTCCGTGACGGATTCCAATCAGGGACCTTTCAGTCACAAGGCCAACTGCCTAACACTAGGCCGCAGAGCCGTCACATTATGACGGATTCGAACCAAATCAGGGATCTTTCAGTCACAGTGCCAACAACCTAACACTAGGCCACAAAGCTGAGATGATCAAACCGTGACGAATTAAATAAGTGTAAGAGTAAAGGGGCTGACTGCTTAGCATATGAATAATAAACCAAAACAGATGGATTGTTCGATAGGATTATTAATTGAATTCATTAAATTGCAACATTAGAGAATATTGGATTAAGGTTAAAAGGTTGCACTGGTCTATTCTAACAAGTGTACAGACCCCTACAGCAGAAAGATGATTTAAGTGAGAAAAAGATCCTCATGCTACACACACACACACACACAAAGAAAAAAACCCAACAAAAACCAACATACCAACCTGCCTACAACACACCGAACGTGAGATGAATAAAATATAATAATACAGTGTCTCAATCCCGACCCCCCCCCCCCCACCCCCGGTTTTAGGAATAGAAAAACGGAATGGAAAAGTCTTGGGTGTTTCAATTGGTGCGATTGGTGTGGTGATGGTTGTGGTGATGGCGGTGATGGTTGTGGTGATAGATAAAACAAAAACCAAGCACACTCAACAGCACAAAATGAACATCATGGGGGTGGTGATGGTTGTGGTGATGATTATGGTGGTGGTGATGATGGTTATGGTAGTGGTTATGGTTGTGGTGATGGTTATGGTGGTGGTGATGGTTATGGTGGTGGTGATGGTTATGGTTGTGGTGTTGGTTGTGGTGATGGTTATGGTGGTGGTTGTGATGGTGGTGGTGGTGATGATGGTTATGGTGGTGGTGGTGATGGTTGTGGTTGTGATGGTGGTGATGGTTATGGTAGTGGTTATGGTTGTGGTGATGGTTGTGGTGATGGTTGTGGTGATGGTTATGGTGGTGGTTGTGATGGTGGTGATGGTCGTGGTGATGATTATGGTTGTGGTGGTGGTGACGATTGTGGTTGTGGTGGTGAAGGTGGAATTGGAAAACGAAGTTTAAGTGGGATAAGGGGTGGATGTGGATGGTAGAGGAGGGACAGTGAGTGTTGTATACTATACAATTTTTGAACTTGTATTGGTTTTCGGCATCGAGTTCTTGACCATAGCACGACTTTATGAGTGCTATCATCAAGAACGAGTGCCGGAAACCAATACAAGTTTGAAAATTATTTTATTACACCCCCATTAAAATGAATTACTGTACAGTCAGCAAAGATTCCTCTGGAAATTTTTCAGAAACTGTGCAAACATTTAATCAATCCTTAATTTTAAAAATATGCCTTTATCAGACAAACCATTTGATTGTATTCTTGCGCGTCAAATTATGTTGTCACTGTCAACGTCACGAAAGTTTAAGGCATCTCTCGTTGCTACGGTGCAATATGCAAGCGTGCATTATGGGCCTATCAATTCACCTAGCATCTGCTCTTTATCATTACTAAAGGGGGTGTAATAATACTATTTGCTGCATACACGCATACTGACTGTAACATAGGTAATTCTTCCTTACCATCGCGACCATCTGCTGGTGTACGATCTCCTCTACCAACACCGCTGTCTCGTGCTGGGGCCGCCGGCTGTCCCCAAATCCGAACCTGTGGAATCAGTAAATTGGAGGAGTGATGATGTGGCATTCAGAATAGGTTGGCAGGAAGATTGGATGCCCATGGTTGGTTGGTGAGTTGTGGGGATGTTTAAAACTCTCTCTCTCACTCACTCTCTCCCTCTCTCTCTATCTCTCTCTCTCGCACACACACACACACAAGCACACACACAGAAGCACATACACATATTTGTGTTGTAATATGTTATTAATTGCGAGGAGGGGGGGGGGGAGGTGAGCATTACTCACTTAGTTGCGGGCATGTTGTAATTATGACGTCAAACGCATACAATAAACACTGAAGCGAGATTCGAGGGCAAGACAACACCTCTATCTACGATTCCAAGGACAAGTTGCCACTCGCCAGCTTTGTTTGACAGCGGCCCCGCGCCTGCTTTATTGTTCTACTTAAAGCTGGTGTCACATTCCGACCAGCATTCCGGACATATTTGACTTTGTGGTTTATCAAACTGACCGGCCTAGCGGTCGCGGAGATAGGCGATCGATCACGCGCAATCTTTCACGGTGGTCACTACGACAAACAAGGCGATGTGGCCGAACTGGTAGTGACGCGGCACAGAACCCGTGGCAATGCGCTATAAAAAGAGTTATTAATTATTATCATCATTGTTATTATGATTATTATTATTTTGATTGTTATCATCATTTCCATTAATACCATTATTTTTATTATTCTTATTATTTTTATCATTATCATTATTTTTATTATTATCATTTTTATTATTATTATTATCATTTTTTTAAATTATTCTTATTATTGTTATTGCCGGGTTCGATTCCTACCAGTGGCGCTTCCATTTTTCCTTGGGCAAGGACATTTACTCCCAATTGTCTCACCCAACACAGGTGCAAAATGGGTACCAATCCACAATTTGGGTTGGGCAAAGTATTCTGCGATAGACCAACGTCCTATCTAGGGAGTGGCAACCATTATCATTTGTCCGCTTCACGTTATAGAAACCGAGAAAATCTTCCCGGCTCCATGGGACACTGGGCTCTAAAGAACTATGACACAAACCAGAATAAAAGCAATTGGTCGAGCTAGTCCAGATGGTATAAAAGTTCCACGACACGTCTGTCCAATTTTGGTCTCTCCAAGAGCTCTTGTCCACAGCCTTCGCACAGACCGCACAGAAATAGTAGAGGTGCGTCTAACATTGTGTTTTACAACTATCTAGCCTTTTATTCCCTTCATTTAAAATTCAATGAGAAGCAATAGACCAGTTCTATGCAGGCGATGTTTAGGCGACAACACCGAGGATCCCGGTTTCAGTGGGAATAAGGATGACTATATTCCTCTACCAGGAGGCGCGGTGGCCTAACTGGAGGCGACGCAGCACAGAACCATGGGGCACCGGGTTCGATCCCTACCAGTGGCACTTGCATTTTTTCTTGGGCGAGCAAATTTACTCCAATTGCCTCAACCCACCTAGGTGTAAAATGGGTACCAACCCATAATTTGGGTGGGGGAAAGTAATCTGTGATAGACCAGCGTCCTATCCAGTGGGTGGCAACCATTGTAATGTGTTCGCTTCACGCTACAAAAACCGGGATAAGCTCCGGATGCATGGGCCGGCCATAAGGCTCTAAAGGCCTTACTGCTACTTAATCCTCAATCAACCCCTTCAACAAACAACGACAACAATCACACATACACACACACACAAAGATTATTTCATTCGTTTGTTATGTGTGTATTGATAAACTTGATAGGGTATCGGGCGTCCTTGCTAAATCTTATCCTGAAATCGGAATCCTTTGTGTCCTTTTTTTTTTGTTGGTCTATTGAATAGCAGCTGACATACGAGATTGTAGTTGTATATCATTGAGATAAATAGATGGGTAGGTGAAGTCAAAGGGAGGGGAAAGTAGAAGAGGGATTGGCGGGGGAGGGGGGGTGAGTGAGAAGACAGGTGGAGGGAAAGGACGCAAGATTATCAAAGAGACGGACAAGGGGAGGAGTTGAAGAAGGAGAAGAAGAAGGGGAGGAAGGAGAAGGAGGAGAAGAAGAAGAAACAAAGAAGGGGGAAGATAAAGAAGGAGACGGACGAGGAGGAGGAGGAGGGAAAAACGTTAAAAATTTGGAAACTCAGGAAAACATGCGCACACACACAAACAAACACACACACACACACACACACACACAAACAAACAGACAAACACACACACACACACACACACACACAGGGGCTGTTTTACATTTATACAGAGAACGGACAAAGAAAAGATGGCTCCAAGCATAAAAGAACGCGATCCTATAGAACATACTAGACTACTACACCATGAGAACATGAATTCATTTTTACAGGATTGGCCATGTTGTTTCCAGTGTTATTTCTGCTGGTCGTACCGTACCGTTTGAGCAGGGGGTTACATTAGTGTGAACGAGAGGGAAAAGAAGGAGAAGACAAAGATGATGTTCTTGACTGAAAGGAAAAAGAAAAACGTTCAAATACATGCGGACCATACCAAAGGAAGAGAGAGAGAGAGAGAGAGAGAGAGAGAGAGAGAGAGAGTGGTGGTTAGAAAGAGGAGTGAGAGATAGAAAAAGAGGGAGAGAGAGGGGAGAAAGAGGGGGGTGAGAGGTAGTGGGAGATGGTAAAAGAGGGAAAGAGAAGGGGGATATAGAAAGAAATAGGGGAGGGGATTGAAAAGAGAGAGAAAGAGGGAGAGAGAGTAGTGAGAAATAGAAGGAGAGAGAGAGAGATAGATAGAGAGAGAGAGAGTCTAGAGTGAGTGTGAGGGAGAGAGAGACAGGAGAGATGGGAGGGACGGGAGAGAGAAGGGCTGATAGAGAAAAAGGGGTGGGGGAGGACTGCTTTGGACAAAACAATATTTGCGTTTGAGACACATGTATAAAGACACTCGACAAATATGTCTATGTAAAATAAAATCCGTGTGACAAACGCCGTGGGTCACACGACTCCTTGAGAAAGGTAAAATATAGTATACGTGCTTAAAATCAATGTAAACTTTGCTCAAACAGAATTTGAAAAGGAAGAGTTAGATTTTCATCCTGAAAGTATAAAATGACAAGCGCGATTTTTCCACGAATCTATCAGTGTGGTTCTGTCCTATCGTGATGACAGCACAATTTACTTTACTTAACCCTTTCACTGCTAAGGCCACCAAAATCCTCAAATCTTGCCTGTTCTTATACCAGATAAATCAGATTTCAGGTGAACTGACATATGCCAAAAGCCTGATTATGTCAGTTCACTCAAATCTGGTTTATCTGGTATAAGATAACGTACATTTTCAATATTTTGCCTATTTCAATTAGGTTAGAATCAGACCTCGCAGTGAGAGGGTTAAGGAGGGGGGGGGGAAACCCCCCAAAAAACCCAGCTACTTTAACTGTACTGTAGATTTGTGTAGCAGTGTTCACGCCGGTTCGATCTGTCAATAATTGTAGAAAATAATTAATTGTATGTATCTGATAGTTGATGGCTGCAATTTCAGGCTTATGTCAGAGCACTGAATCTATATCTGGGATAAGAACAATTACATTCTGCAAGATTTTGACGTCTAGAAAGAAAGTAGTTAGATTAGAAATAGCCTTGGCATTGAAAGGGTGAAAATTTCATACATGGTCAAATTGGGCACACAACAGCAGCGTGATAATGATAATACAGGTGGGACAATAATGATTTATTATATTTTAGCTGTTTCGTAGGCATGTACTCTAGCGGAAACTCCTACACGTCCAGGATATAAAGAAGAGAAGGTATCACATCAATTTAAAGCGGGGACGAATCAGGAAATCTCTCTCTCTCTCTCTCTCTCTCTCTCTCTCTCTCTCTCTCTCTCTCTCTCTCTCTCTGTGAGAGCTACTAGTGTAGGAGGAAGGGAGAGTAAGATACTACAGGGCAAAGTAATGACAGGGAACACACTTATCTGTTACCTTGTCCCGGAGGAAAAAGAAGAGGACAAACAGGAGGAGGAGGAGGAGGAAGAAGAAGAAAAGGTTGAGGAGGAGGAGAAAGAGGAGGAGGAAGAAGAAGAAGAAGAAAAAGTGGAGGAGAGGGAGGAAGAAGAAGAAAAGGTGGAGAAGGGAGAGGAGGAGGAGAAGGGGAGGAGGAAGAAGAAAAGGCAGAGGAGGAGGAAGAAGAAAAGGTGGAGGAGGAGGAGGAGGAGGAGGAAGAAGAAGAAAAGGTGGAGGGGGAGGAGAAAGACGAAAGGAGGTTGAGGATGAGGAGAAGAAGAAGAGGAAGAAGAATAACACAACAACATATTATACTACACGATTGATAAAGTTGAATGGTTTCCAACTCACAGAGTCCATGATCTCCATGGCCTAACGGATAGGCAGTTGGCCATGCGACTGAAAGGGAAAGGTCCTTGGCTCAAATCAGTCATGTGACGACGCAAAGTTCAGGCCTTGGAACAGGCTCTTTACTCACATCTTCTCACCGTACTCATGTGTAAAATAAGTACCTGGCCATGAATAGCGTTGTCCCTGACTGGCCGACTATAAATGTATAAGCGTATAACATGCAGCATGTGTTGAATGTTACTGTTGGCCAGGAACCCCCTTGTAAAGCGTTTTAAGCACGTTTAGTGTATGTTAAGCTTTAAAAAAGGTCATGGTTTTTAAATATTTTTAACACCTATATTATTATCTACATAGACTAGAATTGATGAAAAGAAAAGAGTTATATTATTTAATTATATTATCATGAAGAAAAAAAAACACCCGGTACCTTGGTGTTAGCTTCATTACTAAAGGCTGTGGTTGGTGTATATTGAGCTTTAAAAAAGGTCATGGTTTTTAAATATTTTCAACACCTATATTATTATCTACATAGACTAGAATTAATGAAAAGAAAAGAGTTATATTATTAAAATATATTATCATGAAAAAAAAACCCACCCCGGTACCTTGGTGTTAGCTTCATCACTAAAGGCTGTGGTTGATGAGTCATAACAATAACAATTAAAAATGTATCAACGAATATCTTTGAAGTTTGCACGAAGCATTAGACTTGAGAACTCGAGTTGCAATGACAATGATAATGATATGATACAGCGTTGATGCTGCCTTCTTCAATGTTATTCAATGGTCAAAGTAACCCGATAAATTACTCCGATATCATAGTTACAGCAGTTTATTTATAGTTGTACAGAGCACATTGAATTTCTGGCCTCAGCAACAACACGACACAACACGGCCATTCAACCTTGATATTTACTCTTCTTTTCAGCATTTTTCTCCCTTTTA
Source organism: Melibe leonina (assembly GCA_031471865.1). Taxonomy (NCBI): domain Eukaryota; kingdom Metazoa; phylum Mollusca; class Gastropoda; order Nudibranchia; family Dendronotidae; genus Melibe; species Melibe leonina. Next base: position 7,432 of record JAUEKZ010024363.1, on the reverse strand, counting down.
CTTTTTGTTTTGTTTTGGTCGCAGCAATGATCACAATAATACTTCACTTTGAAGTTTGGGCGGAGCTTATGTTTTTTTAAATCTTGATTTTCTTTCTTTCTCTTTTTTTTTTTTTTTTTTTTTTTTTTTTTAGTTGTGGTCGCACCAACGATCGTTTTAACTTTGATAGAATCGGTGAAAACCCGACAGTGCATCATTTTGTGGAAGATTGATAATATCTTCTAACCACCTCAATCGTACATGGGGGACAACCTCTGGATGGGATGGAAAGCTGGAAAAGCTTCACGTTGAGATCAAATTACACAATACTCCAATATCATTCACTCGTGGCATCCCATTCATAAAGGCTTACATTGATCTCATCCGCTGTAATCTGCAAACCATCGGTGATTCCGAGGACAGATAGCCCCTCCGAGAGCGGGCGACCAACAACCCGTGTCGGGTCGGGTAGCGGGAGGGGGATGAATGAAGGAAAAGAAAGGAGTTATATCATTATATTATTATCAATTGGAAAAATAAAACGCCGGCAATAAGACCAGGGTTAAAGGCAGGCAGGGATACAACGCACGCATGGCCAACTCCTGATGCACGGAAAGGTCAGCCGAGTACTCTCTGCCGTTTTATTTGGATGAAATCCGATTCCACCTCCGACATAACGATGATAATACTGCAATGAATGAATGAGTGAATGAATGAATGAATGAGTGAATGAATGAATGAATGGATGGATGGATGGATGTAGCATGGGAGAAGAAGAAGAGGCAGAGGCAAAACAGAAGGCCGTGCAACAAAATGAAACATGACACCTTATGTTGCATTCAGGGAGAGGAGAGAGAGGAGAGAGAGAGAGAAGGGGGGGGGGGGGGGGATAAAGGGTTCATTGATAGAACGATGAATACTGGCCACAGAATTTAAACTAGTTTGAGGCTAGATTCATAATAATAATAAGAAGAGAAAGAAGAAAAATAAGAAGAAGAATAGTGATAATATTTAGGGAAGTGTCGCTGGAGACTTCGGATTTGAAAAATGATGACAACACAGGTGCGCGGACGGACACGACATTATGCTCTCTCTCTGTCATACACACATACATACATACATACATACATACACACACATACATACATACATACATACATACATACATACACACACACACACACACACATACATACATACATGCATACATACACATACATACATACATACATACATACATACATACATACATACATACATACATACATACATACACACACACACACACACACACATACATACATACACACACATACACATACATACATACATACATACATACATACATATACATTAGGAAAAAGGGAGGATAAAGAGGAAGAAGAAGAAGAAGAAGATGATGATGATGAAGAAGAAGAAGATGACGAAGAAGAAGAAGAAGAAGGAGGAGAAGAAGGAGGAGGAGAAGAGCATGAGGAGGAGGTAGATGGCGTAGAAGAAGAAGAAGAAGAAAGGAAGTAGTGTTAGTGATAGCCAATACTGCAAACCCACAACAGCTGCAACACTATATCCAGAAACATAATAAATAATAAATTAAACACCTTGTGACCTTAGTTTGCGGTAAAAGACATTCGATCAAAAATATTGTGACTCCGTGAAATAAGCGGAGCAAGACAATTGTCATGTCATGTACATTAACCATCAAACTTGCAACACATTATTTCTTATTGATATGTAAATGGGTCACACACCACATTGGCAGCACTCTGTCGCTGCGTGCATGCGTTTATTATTACACGATAGATAAACATCTAAAGCTTTTAATTTCTCTCTAGCATGTTTTTGGTGTTGCATAGTATGTATGTGACCCATCGCCACGATGTAGAGCACAAAGCGCATCTATTTAACCCTTTCACAGCGAGGTCTGATTCTAACCCAACTGAAATATTATATAAAATCTTGAAAATGTACGTGGTCTTATACCAGATAATTCAGATTTCAGTGAACTGACATACGCCAAAAGCCTGAATCTGAAATAAGAACAGGCAAATCTTAAAGATTTTTTAGCGTCATTAGCAGTGAAAGGGTTAAATAAACTGAAATACTCTCACCATTAAAAGACCATGATTTTAATTTTGTTCTTTCAAGTTTTGCTCTATTTATTTTTCTTCATTATCATTATCAGTTAGTTGAGATGACAAGCTGAAATTAAAAATAAAAAAATCTACTACTAAATTAAGGCTTTTTTAAAGTGGTAAACTCGACTCTACCGAACAATGCCTTGTGTACCAAACATCAAAATCTTCAATATGTATGTGTTCTTAGACCAGACTTTGGGCATATTATGTCCACCGACTGAAATCGGATGCATCTGGTCTAGGAATCTTGCAGTTCACAGGTTCGAAGTCGTGGAAAAGATTCGACAAGCTACCATCAAAAAGTTCTTTCAAATCTAGTTGCCCATGGAGCCGGAGCTTATCCCGGTTTCTGAAGCGGTCAAATGACAATGGTTGCCACCCTCTGGAATGGATAGGACACCGGTCTATCGCGGTTTACTTTTCTCAGTCCAAATTGTGGATTCGTACCCGTTTTACACCTGGGTAGGGTGAAGCAAGTGGAGTAAAATTCATTGCCCCCGGGGGAAAAAAACCCCCATCGAAGTGCCGCTGGTAGGAATCGAACCCGGGGCTATCATCAATGTTAGGTTTAATCACGAGCTGCTAGCTGCACCATGATTTCTGATCACGGGAATAACTCCTTTATCTATCAAATTATAATAAACAGCACATGGCATCAATAGGAGACAATTTTATGCCCGTTTGTGTTCAAAGGGATCTTATCATACTACATCGTTAAATCATGGTCTCGTTTGTTTCGTTATTTTTATTTCACATCATTCTTTTGTTGTTGTTGTTGTTGCTGTTTTTGCGAATCACAATTCTATGTATGTATGTATTAGTGATTGTTCTCGATATCATTCAAAGTCAAAAATAGCTGCAAAAAGAGACAACACCTGGTAAGGTAAATAAAATATAATACGGCGAAAAAGGGGGATGTTTCAAAAGGCTTTTGTAACAAACGCGGAGACAATGAATGAAATTAGATTTCCATCACACATAACCATAAAAAAAAACTGCGGGGAGTTGGGGAGGGGGGGGGGGGGTTGGGTGAAAGCTGGGGTTTTTCCCTCCGGTTAAACCTGCCTTCATCTCCAAAAAGGTTATAGGGATAGAGACAGGGAGTCAGAGATAGAGACCATAAAATATCCATAATGAAACCACAAAACCTGCATCCTCTTTATCAGAGGCCCTTACTCTGAAGCCAAACGCCGCATATTATTATCAATTTCATTATTGAGAGAGAGAGAGAGAGAGAGAGAGAGAGAGAGAGAGAGAGAGAGAGAGAGAGAAAGGGGGAGAGAGAGAGAGAGAGAAAGGGGGAGAGGAAGAGAGAGAAAGGGAGAGAGAAAGAGAGAGAAAGGGAGAGAGGAAGAGAAAGAGAGAGAGAGAGAGAGAGAGAGAGATGGATGCACTACTGTATTCCGGCTGCTGTTGCTAGTGGTGGTGGTGGAGCAGTCACTTACCCATCACAGCTACCACCACCATCACCCCCATCAACATAACTACCACCAAACTTCAACAACACTACCATCATGAGGATCAATTATGCTGCTGCTGCTGCCATTGCAACAATATTTACTCCTACTACTACTGCTACTGCTACTCCTAATCCTACGATTACTACTACTACAACTACTACTACTTCTACTTCTACTACTATTACTACTATTACTACTACGCACCATTAGGACTGTAATAATCATACCACCCCCGCACCAACTATCAAAACAGCAGCGGCATTTTTTTTACGCCTTCACAAATCTGCTTTGGTCCGCACCTCGCCCGTACTGGTTAGACGAAACGCGCAGATCGTCCGCCTCTCTGTGTACTCTAAACTGTTGTACGATAGTGGCAGAACATAATAACACTACCACGACGCGGGCCGCGGTCGCCTCCGCGCTAATGTCTTCAAGTCTCATGTGTCTGAGCCCTGTAAACAAAGACAGACAGGGGGCAGTGGCGGGCGGCCCGTCCGTCACGGAGAAATCGGAAGCTGTAAACTTAACCCGCAAAACCCGTAAACCCCGTGGGCTGCCACAAACAAGAAACTACGGACAGACAGAGACAACCAACAGCAGAGATCACCTGCCCGTGCCAACCCTACAAGCGCAAGACGGGCCACGTGAGAAGAGAGAAAGACAAAGCCCGCACAAAGCCCGCACAAAGCCCTTGTGGTCGAGCGTAGCCTGATCGAGAGAGAGAGAGAGACCCGCGCCATTCCATTCACCATTCACTGACCCATCCCACTTCTTCTGTTTCTTCTTCTCTTACACCGACACCGGCCACGGCCTTCGGTGACCTTGTGTTGCCATGTTATTATTTATTATTATAATCATTATCATTGTAAGACTAGACCCATTAACAAAATAAATAAAAGCAGAACAAAGAAAGATAAAGAGGCTCCCCCACGACCTTCTCAAGTTTCCTCCATCTATGCCCAAGTCAGAAAACCACATAAAAGGTTCCTGTGAATATGATCGCTAAATCAAAAGAAGGCGAAATAAAAGATTAATAATAAATAGAAAGATTCTCTTCAATGGGATTACGCTGACATCTTTTCAGATCTTTTTTTTTCAGAATCCGTCTTTGAACATAGAGACTTTCCCTTTTCCTTAACAAAGAACGGACTAAGAACAATAATGATTTTTTTTTTTTTTTTTACAGAAGGCAAAGACGACACGGTGACCATAAGAAAGAAAAGCTTGAGCTACAATAAGGCGCAATATCGACTGACTGCGCTCAAAGCTCTTTACAAGGCGGGATCTATTATCAACAGCAACACTCAACATTTGAGACGAGAAATGCTGCCTGTATTAACCCTTCCACAGCGAGGTCTGATTCTAACCCTACTGAAATATGCAAAATCTTGAAAATGTATGTATGTGATCTTATACCAGATAAATCAGATTTCGGTGAACTGACATATTATGCCAAAAGCCTGAATATGTCAGTTCACTGAAATCTGATTTATCTGGTATAAGAACAGGCAAATCTTTGACGATTTGTTGTGTCCTTAGCAGTGAAAGGGTTAATCGATATTCGTGCAGAGACAGCACTGTTTATAGCCAGATACTAATTTCTATCAATTTCTAGGTAAAGTAAATAGCTATCTAGATAATATAAACTCTTTTAATGCTAAGTTCATTTCTACAACTACTGACTATAATAATCAAAGTCTTAAAGATTTATACTAGGTAAATCCAATTTCAGTGGACTGACATAATAAATAGTATGCCAAAACCCTGAATGTCAGCCTTTTGGTATAATATGCCAGTTCACTTAAATCGCATTTATCGGGTGTCAGACCACATTCGTTTTGAAGATTTTGCATATTCTGTCTGGTAAGAATCTGGCCCCGCAGTGAAAGGATTAATTCAGTATCATGCCACGAAAAAATGAGTAAAAATCAGTGCCATTGGTGAGAAAACGAGAGTATATTATAGATCTCAATTTTGCGCCGTCGTCACATGACAGATTCGAACCAGGGACATTTCAGTTAAAAGCCAATTGCTTATCCCCAAGGCAACAGAGCCAGACCTTGAAACATGAATAAACCCAGTTGCCAGTTATTATCCCTTCAGCAGAGATTTTTACAATCCAAACCGCCAACCAGCAAACACGGAAGCAAAACTATAATCAGACTGATCTTAAATTAATGTCCGCCTGTATGAATACGACACCCAGTTTAAATGTCAGTGCCAGATTCTTTCAATGCTAAGGTTATTTCTAATCAGACTGCTCACTACATTTCAAAATCTTTAAGATTTGCTTGTTCGTCGTCCTTATTAAGACGGATAAATCATAACATTACAGTAAACTGCCATATTTTATACTGAAAGCCCGAAACTGGCAAGTGTAAGTTGACTTAAATCTAATATAATATCTGGTATAAGAACATGTCGTACATTTTGCAGTGTTTGCATATTTCATTTCGGTTAGAATCAGACCCGGCCGTGAATAGGTTAACCCTTTCACTGCTAATGACACCAAAATCTTCAAGGCTTGCCAGTTCTTTTACAAGATACATCAGATTTCAGTGAACTGACATAAGCCAAAATCCTGGCATATTATGTCAGTTAACTGAAATCTGATTTATCGTATCTAGTGGAAGAACTTGTACATTTTGAAGGTTTTTCATACTTCCGTTCGGTTAGAATCGGACACCGCAGTGAAAGGGTTAAGACGCCAAAAACCCCAGACATCCGTCAGTTGGTTGGTTGTTGCCTGTTTCATACCCCCTTTTTAACAAAATGTAGGTCATATCCTAGACGGAGCTCTCTCTAGACAAGTTCGGCTGTTGCCACACTCGAATATCTCACCAAGTCCCACGCACAATACTGACAATGGGCCAACCAGTTTTAGCACTGCCCCCATAACGCTGAGCGCCTAGCAGAACGGCTCATAAATAAATAAATGCCGATTTTTACGTCTTGGGTATGACAAGTCCGGGATTCGAACCGCAGACCTGCCGGTTTTGAGGCGGACGCTCTACCACTTGAGCTTCAGAGCTGGTATGTTTGTCCGTCGCCTGAAATTTATTCAGTTTTAGACCTACTTAAATGTTGTTGTTTTTTAACATTGCGATACCTTTAGTTGAATTCCTCGATAAAATTTTATTATATCAAGACAGAGGTCGCGGAAAAATTTCATTCGGTGCATATTGTAATTTATTCATTTCGATAAGGAATTTTCATGTGACGTGAGTTATAGTTTTAGGCCAGGCTTTAAGTGTGAATTGCGTGTCAGAGTCCAAATACACGCAATGTTAGCAAAGTCACCTGCTCGGAGTTTTGAGTGTTGAAACTATTGCTTTTTATGATGACACCAAGTACGCATTAAGATCACGAACCCGCCTTTAAAGCCTCCCCCCTCCCACATTCCTTCCCTTTTGTGGGGAATTTAAGGGTACCACGACACACGGCACCAACAGAAAGAGCCAAACATTTTGTTTAAAGGTGAGGGGAGGGCGTGTTAGTGTTAGTTGAATTGGCAAGAGGTGTCGGAATATACATTGCCTAAATAAATGAAAAACAGCATTTAGTATAATGAGCCTGCAATAATCAATTCATATATTATAATATTATTATCAAACTTTCGATTTCATAGTAGGATAAAGCTCGTGTTGTTTTGTTTTTTTGTTTTTGTTGTTGTTATTTGTTTGTTTTTGTTGTTGTTGGGGTTACCTTCATGAGATGCTGGCGCTGTAGAATATATCAAATATCATACTTGGGTATCATAATCATTAGGCAGTTGACTGTGATAAATATAAGATATTTATCAATAGGTACAAAACTGGCATCAGACAGCATTTCCTCATCAACAGAACAGTGAAA
>JAUEKZ010024362.1:4076-32292 GCA_031471865.1 Melibe leonina | reverse complement strand
GTAGGTAGGTAGGTAGGTAGGTAGGTAGGTAGGTAGGTAGGTAGGTAGGTAGGTAGGTAGGTAGGTAGGTAGGTAGTAAAGAGTGTAGGTAGATGAGTATGTTGCTAAGAGGGAACTTAAGAAAGTAGTGTCATATGTATAGTCTGAATGATAGCATAATGATATCTAAGATAAGTGCAGTGTGATAAAACCAAATAAAAATGTTTGTTAAGTGCGCTGACACTGACACAATACACTAATAGTGCATACTACTCGTATCAATAGTTTCAGTGATTACAAACAACAAAAACTTTTAAGTAACAAAAAGGAGGAAATAACAAGCATGATATCAGTCTGTGGAATGTAAATTATTTTGAGTTGAAACACCACCACCCAAAGGGAGTCATTTCGCCAGGATACGTGGACAGTTTATAGAGCGAGTAAGGGGTAGAATAATGGTGTAAAATGATCAATATGGGTAGTGATTCATTTTTTGATAGTAACTTATCTCGGAAAGCTCGGGACAAGTGGGGGGCGCAGCGGGGGGGGGGGGGGGGGGGGGCCATGACTAGTTGTTAGTTTGAAGCGAATGAAGGGAAGAGAGCGGTTATTAGGAGCGGTAGAAGTAACTTACTTACCATAACAGGTGCACACAAGGGATAATTAGTTTGAAGGCAGCTTTGCGCCATGCTGCTGTTTAAGGGATAATGTGAGGTGGGGGTGTTTCCTTGCCTTGGATAACCACTCTAACACAGACTTTCAATTTTGAAAAAGATGTCTCTATTCAGGAGGCAGAGTTTACTCTCATCAGTGAAGCGACTAACAACACAAAGCACAAAGAGAATCACGATATAATGACTTTTGTTTCAAGCTTGAAACAGTTGGTACATACCTGCATATCTTATAATTAGCCTTACAGATTTATTGCGAATATCCAAACACACGGAATGGAATAGCGGCTGTCAATGCAATGAGGGAAACAAAAGAACAGAAATAAAAAGAAAAATCCCACTTTTCACAAATTTTTCAAGATACAATCTAGGTTAGTCCTTGTGCCGTCTGTCACATACAGATATTCACATGAAATCTCCAAAAAAGTTTTAGTTGTACGTGTTCGAGGTACCCGCTCTTGACGTAGTACTCACATGCAGAATAAAACCCTTAGACGAGTGACCTCAACATAAATAGCACGCGGCGCAGACCCCGTCTCGCGTAAATTAATCCCCCAGTTTCAACAACCAATCAGATCACAGAGAACAGTCAGCCTTGTCAATAGCGGCCCGCGTACTCGGCATCTGGTGCTTCCCTGGGCCAATCGGGGTAACTGTGTGAGTTAGATGGGACGCACGCGACAAAGTGTGAGCGCGTGGCAAAAGAAGTTTAAACTTGAATGAGAACGAGAGAGTGAGGGAGTAGAAAGTGAAAAGAGAGAGAAAGAGAGAGAGGGAGAGATAGTAAATTGTATGAATGGCTGTATGAAAAGTCACGAGAATATCGAAATTTCAGGAATTGGTGAGGTATTCAAAGATAGGAAGAACGTAAATGAGTAGCAACAAGACTAATAGTTCTGTCAATCATCTTTAACGGGAAACACAGAACATATTGTTGTGCCTTTGTTATCATTATCATACCCCATACAAATTAACTTCTTACTGAGACGCAGTCAATTGCGTCACTTTATTTCACTAATAACTTTTTGGCTCATTAGATCTAAAATATGTCAAAATTTTCATGGAAGAAAAGACTAAGCGCTTATTTATTTAACTCTTAGCATTCGTCTGCAAATTCCGTCCGTCCGTCGCTCCCTCCCTCTCTCTCTCTCTCTCTCTCTCTCTCTCCCTCTCTTTCTCTCTCTCTCTCTCTCTCTCTCTCTCTCACTCTCTCTCTCTCTCTCTCACTCTCTCTTCTTTCTCTCTCATGTGATATAGAAAGACAAAACAAATACTTTCTAAAACTAAATAGATAAAATAAGTCCTTTAGAGTCTTATAGTCCATGGACCCGATGTTTATCCCGATTTTTGTAGCGTGAAGCAGACAAATGACAATGGTTGCCACTCTCTGGATAGGAAGCTGGTCTTTCGCAGATTACTATCCCCAACCCAAATTGTGGATTGATCTCCATTTTACACCTGCGTGGGGTGAGGCAATTGGATTACATTTCCTTGCCCTAGGAAAAACCGAATTAGACCACCGCGCCTTCAAAAATTAAATAGATATGGTAACATAAAAACTGGGCAAAGCCGAGTTGGTTAAATAAGAAGAAAAACATGTTTTACTGATTGATACTGAATGCTTCTACGTATCATCCATCCCGTCGAAGTCACAAAGGATTTTGTTTTCTTCTTGCGTGGATTTACATTAGAGTTAGAGTGTATACTACAGAAGCGGGCAAGAGACATGAATCTTTTGAAACGCTGAAATATTCTTTATACTGAATATCTAAATAAAAAAGCTAGGATATCTGCTACTTTCAAACCAAAGGAGAAGTGCTAAGTCCTTTAGAGCTTGCAGCCCATAGAGCATGAGCTTATCCCACTTTCTGTAGTGTGAAAAGGACAAGTGACAATCAGTGCCACCCTCTGGATATGATGCTGGTTTTCGCGGAATACAATCCCAACCCAAATTGTAAGTTGGTACCCAATTAACACCTGGGTGGAGTGAGGCAATTGAAGTAAACTTGAAAGGAAAGACCAAAGTGTTGCTTGTAGGAATGTGCTGTGTCACTTCCAGTTTGGCAAAACGTATATCATAGAGTAAAACTATTTCATCTATTTAGAGATCTTGACTTTTTTGTTGTCGTTTGATTGTTAGCTGTTTAATGCCCTATAAGCTAAGCAGGATCAACGGAGGGCTGAATCGACTATCTCACAAAGTAGGTAACAGTGTACTGACACCAGGCAGGTCTTAGAGTCTTAACACTGTTCCCAAACTGCACAGCGTAGCGTAGGCAAGAGGGCTGCGTTTGCCGATTTCTAGGTATGATGCAACCGGGATTCGAACGCCGATCTGTCTGTTCCGAAGTAGATACTCTACTTATCTAGATATATAATTTTGGTAACAACTAAAGCATTGAGGCTGCGATGTATACATTTTTCGGAGCTATCTTACTGAGTGTTTAATCGCTCTAACTCTAACCAAAATCAGGGAAGGTAAAAACACGACACTCTCAATGAGACATATGGTTTTGTTTTTCTTTTATCTTATGTTAAATAATCTACTAAGGCATTTAGCCATCTGGTTCATAGAACCAGGGCTTATCCTGATTTCTGTTGTGTGAAGTGGAAAGGTTACCACCATCTAATAGACGGTCTAGTCTTGATAGACGTTTGTCTCTCGAAGATTACTTATTCTCCAACCCATCAAGAACATTAGAATCTTTGCTGCGTCGCAGATCGGTTACGGCTTGGTAGGAGTAGTGATGGAAGAAGCAGGCTGACAAGCCTCGCAAGAACTGAAAAATTTACTACATCCTGTCAATGCGGAGGTCTACATTTAAACTGCACTCTACATCTAAAAGTGTGAAATCCACTGTCTAGATCTATAATTTATTGTTTATGCATCAACGGAAATCATGGGTGTTGGTGTCGGCATAACATTTCCTCAACGCAGTCGCAAATTCAATTGTGCCCATGAAGTTATGGTTAATTTGATCAATGAAATAATGAATTGTATTTCAAAATCATTATGGATGTCTATGACAGTGACAAAATCAGTTGGTTGGGGGGAGGGGTGTTGTTGTTGCTGTTATTTTTTGTTGTTGTTGTTGCTTTGTTGGGGGTTTTTTTTGTTGTTATTTTGGAATTGGGATGACCATCATAAACTAGGCCTAGATAACTTAGAGGTACCTTGCTAACACCACGCCAAATCAACATCTTTCACTCTCGCTAATACAGTAGGCCTAATAGATCACAAAAACTTATCGCGGTGAAAACATAAAGCCCCATATTACCGAGGTCTACCCGTCATATTCAATCATTCATGCACAAAATACGCATATATTCACTCTGTTTATGCCCCATAGACTAAAACATTAGAGAGAATAATCTCAATGATACCGTTGGTCTAAAGCTTCATGCCTGCTGTAGCTGTAAAGGTATCATACCCAGACTAGACATCAGTAACGAGCGTTAGAAGTGACGTGTATTCTATTTCTAAATATCCTCTCACGACCAACCCATGATGCCCTAAATTTAATTTTTGGGGGTTTTTTAACGTTTTGTTTTCTTTTTAGACTTTCATTTATGGACGTTTTTCTCGGTTGATGAGTAAGATGATCGTGAAGAGAGGACAATAATCGATGGAAGAGTCTTCAAAGGAAATTTGCAATCATGAAATCTAAACCAAGATTTGTCAAGAAAACAATAATAAATTCCAAATGATATTATTCCCAGTCGTGCAATAGCCTTGTAAGACTATTCTGGATAGAACTGGGGCAAAGCGTTTTGTCGAAGACATTGACTAGTCTAGATAGAGGGGGAGCAAATTCCTGACAGAAGGTTGAAAAGAAATTACCAAGAACCTGTAGACTAGATCTAGACTCTACCCCTTACCATTTTGTGGATCTGCCTTTACGGTTGTAGAAAAAAAAGCCAACAACCCCAGTAAAATGTTGTTACCGTCGTCAGATTCAATATAAGGAGAGATTTTCAACGCTGCTGAATGGATTTCAACAAATGTACATAGACCTAGACTGTCTATTTCCGTGAAATCAAAATGTAGAGCCTAATATCGACTTTTGGTGAGTCTTTCGGAGAATATATGGCCAGGTAAAGGCAAAAAAAACAGACAATCTTTAGATCTATTGCACAAACTGCTCTTATTCTAATAATTTCTAATGAAAATTCCCTAAGTATAGGATAAGAAACATGTTGTTCTCCGATATGAGATGATAGTAGAAATCCGTTTTAAATTAATATAATCTTCTGAAGTACCTCAAAGAGATTGGGCTAGAAAAGATTGGAATTTCTTTTTAGCTGTTGAGTACGATTATCTGGGAACAAAGGAATTGACCTTCTGCGGCTAGACATGACGTCACAAAATTAATTCTATTATGGAATCCTTCTTAGTAGAGTCTAATGGTTACTCTAGGAATAGATATAATCACACAATGGTGTTGATAGATTTAGGCAACGGCTAGCGGACACATATGACCCCTTATTTCTTATCTTTTATACAAGTATCTGTAATTACTTTATAAAGAGTTCTCAAAGAGCACCAAACATAACTAGTACTACTACAAAGAGTGGCAAATCCATAATTAATGGTCTAACTGCCAAATATTGTCATCGCCTTCCCCTCCTCTTCCTCCTTCACCCTCTCCTCCTCCAACACCACCCCCTCCTTCTTTTTCTTCTTCTTCTTATCTTCCTTTTTCATGTGCTCCTGCTTTGAAGCACAATTGCTTCCGGCATTTAACCCTTTCACAGCGCGGTCTGATTCGAATCTTACTGAAAATGAAAAATCTTGAAAATGTATGTGTTCTTATACTAGATCAATCAGATTTCAGTGGACTGACAGTTCAGTGAAATCTGATTTATCTGGTAAAAGAATAGGCAAGTCTTGAAGATTTTGGTGTCATTAGCAGTGAAAGGGTTAAAGAGCACACTACGTTTCTCATTAGATCTAAGAATTACTGAAGGTGTCCTGAACCTAAAGCCTGTAAAGTCATGATAACATCCCAAACGGTATATCAAAGAGGTGTGCATTAGCACTTGCACCGGCGATAGCAGAAGTCTATTCCAACAAACCGGAAACATACTAAACCACTTTATTGTGAAATGCCAATAAAGCAATTAATCAAACTTAAGGAATTGTCCAACGCAACCTTAAAAACTGCAAAAACCTGGGATCAAAGAAAAAGCATAGTCTAGACTCTTGTTTGTTCGCTCTGTGTTGGACTTCGCCTCCACCCTCTGAAACCCATACCACATACAAGATATCAAAAAGCTTGAAAAAAAATAAAAGAAGAGCAGCAAGTTTTGTTACAGGCGACTACAGACATAAAATTACTAGACCAGCGTGACAAAAATGATGCATGATTTGTCGTGGACACCGCTGAACGAGCGACGACATGATCAATACCTTATTCTCTTTTATAAAATCATTTATGACTTAGATAGCTAGTCTAGCTAGTTTCTTTACCGTCACTGAAAAATAATCCAGATGAACCCCACCCCCAACGATATGCACACCCACTCCAAATGAAGCCAATATCTTGCAACACAGACGTAGGATTCATTCTTCCCACAAACCATCAAGGACTGGAACACTTACCCCTTTTCAGTAGTTTATTGCTCTAGAAGTAACAGCTGTAAAGCAGTACATTTAGACCACAAAATGTCCCACACCGAATCCATACTCAACGTTCGTATGTGAGCTATAGCCTCTTACTTTGGAGAAGTAATCAGATCCAGATTCAATTATTATACATTTTTTCTTGTCTATATGTTGTATACCTTTTACAAAGCATTACTTATTCCTTCTATACCTGTCAGGTACACCCCCCCCTCTCCCTCCACATCTCTCTCTCTCTCTCTCTCTCTCTCTCTCTCTCTCTCTCTCTCTCTCTAACCTTTAGTCTGTTCCTATTGAGTACATTGCCAATAATGAGAGATACAATCTTAACAAATACGCCGTTGGTCTAAACCCCTGACAAATTAAGATTTTACAGTCGTTCCGACTTAGAGTCGGAAGAAGATGCTAAGGAGACACAAGAAATTCTAATCGTTGCCATGACAACTTAGAGCGTTGTGTCTGTTTTTGTTTACTTCATCTTCTATGGTTTGAAGTCTGCTTCTTAAAATTTTATCTTTCCTATCATATCCTTGCATTCTATTTATTGATTCCACATATTAACTTTTCAAACAAAACCACGTAGATCTATGGATGGTTTACACTTAAAAATAGGATAGAACGCTACTCAAATGAGTAGTGATTTTATCTCATTTTCATTGGATGAGAAGCTTGACCACAACGACGAACTCTTCAATGCCTGTTTCGGTCGCGAAGTAAAAGCGTCAGAAAACAATATGGCGGACAAAAGAACGGATTCTGGTATGATTTGTCTTTCTTACGATTATCATTTACTTTGTGTACCTTTCAGTGCAAATTTTAGTCGTCAATCAGAAACATTTTTCACTTTACCATTATATTTGTGGTCTTAGCAGTTTCCTTTGTTGTTTACATTCTAAAATTTGTTTTGGGATCCTAATAGTCTAAAGATCTTCAATTCCATTATTAATTGAACCAAACCATCTGAGTTGGTTCTTTTCTATTTTACAGGAGAGGCTTTCTGTTTTTATTATAACTTGAATTTTGTTGTGACGTCTATTCTTAATCTTGTTCCTTTGAATCTTTCAAGTTGATCTTGCTAGGAACTTCATTACAGCGGCATGTAATCCATCCAAATACTAGATCTATCATCATAGATATCATGTTTCACTTTCTCCAGCAAAACTTTGCCATGATTGAATCGATGTCTTCAAAAAGTAACTCTTGCAGGGTTAAAAGAAACAGAAGATTAAAATATAAATGGAATTGACTGATCCAAAAATATGCATAATATTAGAACTTAGAGCTTTCTATTCTTCACTTTTTTCCTACCACGTTATAGATAGAAAAGGGAGAAAGATAACATTTCATTACTGTATCATGATGAATTGAAAGGAAATATTGTCTGAATATAAGACAAAGGAGGAATATCTGATTTCCTCATACCGCTGCCCACATAATTTTTATCTTTTCATTCATTTATCTTCATTCAATATTACCATTCGAATTGGCGTCATGGTCACATGTATGCCTGCCGTAAACTGTGCATCATTGTTGATTGTTCATAAGAAATGTAGTGAGTAATCTTCTTCCATGTCTTTCTATCCTGTGTAAGCTCTGTTTTTTTAACTCTGAATGTGCTGAATTTTACTTAAGTGAAAACTTCCAATGTGCATTCCCATTGCTGACTTCAACTTATGTTGAAAGCATAGTATACTGTACTAAACTGCAGAATGCAAAAAGAAAAATGAGCTTAGACATGATATCAAACCTGGGGTTGCGATAAGAGTTGAACTATGCCTGGTTTAGATAGGTCTAGAAATTGGCAATAATTTCATTATCAAGGTGCGTATTTTATACTGCGTATTATATTTTATGTCGTTATTCAGGGGTGTCATTATTCAGGGGTTTTCAATGGTTACTAATAACATACACACAAAAAATTGCGACCGGAGGTCAAGAGGTCTCATCCAGAGGTTGTCGTTGTTCAGAGATGTAGCTATCTAGGGGTTCCACTATAGCTGGATTATATCTCTAGAAATTCTGAGAGTTTCATTCTGGTAGCCTGAGTGGTTGTGGAGTTACGAATATTTTTCTGCCATGGATGGTTCAAATCCCTGCCCCCAAAAAATCTTCAGCAATTGGAATTTGGAATTTTTTAAACTGTCAGATGACAAAACTGAATGAATAATACATAGATTTATAGAGCGCCTCTTCTCCCACGAGCTCAAAGCGCTTTACAATGGCGTAACAAATAGCAACGGATTCAACAGAGAAATGATGACAACACTGAAGACCACATTCCACGTACACATCCATAAATAAATATGCAGTCATGCATACACTCACCTACACACACACACACATGCATACACGTACGCACAAAAACAGATCAGATCTAAGAGTTAAATGATAGACAATGACGATGTACATTTTTAGTTGACCACGCACACACACTCACAAACAAACACACACATACACACACACAAAACTAAGGACAGGTAGTAGTAACACCTATTATTAATCAAATTGCTGAGATGACAGGCGCATGCTTACCCACGCCCATACACCAACAACCTGTACACACACACACACAGTTCAATGTGTACAGAAGTAAACACAGATCAAACATAGAAAATATAGACACACATACACACTGACACACACACACACACACACACACACACGCACCACCTTACACAAACACAGACATACACACATGCATGATATATCCATGATATACAATTGTATACGGATCAAACATAGAAAATATATACACACACACACACACACACACACACGCACCAGCTTACACAAACACCCACACACACATACATAATATATCCATAATATATATAGACTGAAAGTTTACAACATAGCTCCAATTTGAGACAAAATATCCACCAGCTCACATTAACTAAAAAATAGTAAAAAGTACAGTCTTTAAAGATTTTTTTAAATGTTGGAGAGAGGGTGATTGTTTTGTCCATTCACTTATCCCGTTCCATAAAGTTAGCGCGCTGATGGAAAATGCTCTTTCACAGAGACGAGTCAGCGTGTGAGGGATGACAAATCTATTATATGTGTTTGATCTCGACGCTCTTGGTTTGCTTGGGGTTGTCAGGAGCTCCTGTATGTATGATGCAAGCGTTAAGCGAACATGCATTCAACGATGAATACAAAAAATGGCTCGAAGAACTTTCACCGGAGATTGTGAATTTAGAATGCCATACGATACTACTAGCAATGGGATTGACATAATATCCGAAATAGCATAGCAAGTTAAGGGTTAAGGTCTTGTTGTGACTGTAGTTAACAAGGGATTGTTGTCTATTGTTGTTCTAGCAAAATTTTAGCTTTTTCTTTTTAAGTCTTGGTTAAGTGTGGTTGGAGGCTCAGTGGACAAAGTGGTTGCGACACAGCACAGAGCTCGAGGGACGGAGTTAATTCCTACAAACAGCACTTTAGTTATTCCTTGGGCAAGGAACTTTACTCTAATTGCCTCACTCCACTCAGGGGTAAAATGTGTAGCAATCTTCAATTTGGGCAGGGCAAAGTAATCAAACCTGATGCCCCCGGGTTCTGTGCTGCGTTGCTACTAGTTCGGTCACCGCGCCTCTAGAGGTATCAGACTGGGTTATTAACTTTGAGATGAGAACTAAATGGACAACAGATGCATTATACACTATATATTGATCTAATATATTCCACAGGAAGTGAAACAGACAGTACAGAAGAGCCTGTTGTTGGCAATGTGAATAAATTTGCAGTTGTGCCCCCTAATTACAATGGCAAGCCAAAGAGGGGGCATCTCATATTTGATGCTTGCTTTGAAAGCGGTGAGATAAATAAGTTGAAGAATTTCAAAGGGTTGTTTCTTTAAACAATGAAAACTTGTTTTAAGTGTAATATGAAACCTACTGGTATTCACTCATATAAAAAATTGTTTTGAGCTTTTTGTGTCCAACCAAAATTTTTGTTTTAATCAGCTTTTAAAGTTATTTCAACTAAATGACGATCTC
The DNA here is from genome assembly GCA_031471865.1 of Melibe leonina. Classification (NCBI taxonomy): domain Eukaryota; kingdom Metazoa; phylum Mollusca; class Gastropoda; order Nudibranchia; family Dendronotidae; genus Melibe; species Melibe leonina. The sequence goes on along the minus strand of JAUEKZ010024362.1, from coordinate 22,021 downwards.
ATAAAGCTTTTTGATTTTAGATCAGTAGTGAAAAGATACCTTAATTAGAATGTCAGGAGTCAAAGAACAAAACAATAATGACAGAAAATCTTCTTAACCTCTTGACCAAAATTTGACCTAACATTTTCTTTACACCAAAATTGATAAAACAGAATATATGTATAAGCATTATTTTAAGCATATCGATTATAGGTTGTCTATATAAAGCTGTTGTGTGGGATGTCCTAACAAACTTGGGGTAACCAGGAGTAATGCATTCTTAGAGGGAAAATTGAGCTGGAGATAACTACGTATAAACAAATCCATCTTTCCATCTTCTCTAAAGGAAACTTGGGTCGAGTGGATTTCATCACAGAAACAGAGTATGACTTATTCATTCGACCAGATACTTGCAATCCTCGATTTCGAGTTTGGTTCAATTTTACCGTTGAAAATGCCAAAGCTGATCAGGTATTTATTACACAATCGTTTTGCTTTTTTATATTTCATTTTATACTAAATTCATTGATTTTTGCATGGTACCTACTTACCTGCATTATTGTTGTTTTTCTTGAAAAACTTTTATGAATGTTGCTGTGATGTCGATGCATATTAGTGAGAATCCATATCCATGTTGGGTTAATGTGTTTTGTATGACCTGTTAGCCTTTTGTCTGTCCAATACAGTTGTTTACCACTGTAGAACAGTTTTAGTGTCAGTTTTGTGTCCAACATTTTATTGTTCCATATGGAGACATGTGAAGATATTTCTATGCACATGTATTTTATAACTGATGTCAGCTCATGTTTTTTATTTCTTTTCACCTAGAGAGTTATCTTCAACATTGTCAACTTCAGTAAAACCAAGTCCTTATATAGAGATGGAATGACGCCTCTCATCAAATCTACCTATAGGCCTAAATGGTGTGTGTTTATGTTCAGTAATATTTACTTTTGAATACATTTTTTCATACATTTCTCTCAAGAAATAAATATGTTTTTTATTTCTAGATTACAAGTCGTCTTCATTAACCCATAGGTTTGACATGGGTCATACCAAAAAAACTGTATTGTTTTTAAACAAATTAAAATTCTTGGTTGATTATTATTTTGTTTTAACACTTCAATATGTTATAGAGTTTACTTTACAGTTTTCAAAGACACCAATATTATGTATGAGACTTGACTACTTTTTATCAATTGAGTGTTTGAGTGAAGGTCAAAATTGGATACAAAACTTTTTGGAGAAACACAAATCGTTTGGACTAGATACCTGTATGAACTAAAAACACATCAAAGTTAAGCATAAAAGCAAAAATAAGCATTGCAAACAATGGATGCAGTTCACTGTCAATCTACTTTTTTTCTCCTGAATTCAGTGTATTCTTATATATGACAGTCAAACATTAAACAATTCAGAAGAAAAAAGGAAATGATCTCGCTAATGTGTAAAACCAAAGAAAAGGAGAGCTCTTTTTACTGCATAATACTTTTATGGTAGCCAAATTAGAAGAGCTCTAATCATGACAAAGTCAAAATCCCACATAAGCAACAACAGGACTATCCAGTAAATGCTGAAAAATCGCACATGTTCAATTATTGTCATCTACAACTTGAATAACAAATTTGTTAATGTCGCTTCTTGAAAATGATTTTTTTTCCTTTTTGTTCTTTCTTCCTCAAAATAAAGTTTGTCATAACCTGTTTTCCCTTTCCAGGGTTCGCATACCTGCAAAATATGTTTATTACTATCGATGCCCCGATCATCGCAAAAACTATGTGATGTCCTTTGCATTTGTTTTTGACCGGGAGGATGAAGTTTTCCAGTTTGCCTACTGTTATCCATATTCTTACACCCGGCTTCAAAACTATCTTGATAACTTGGAAAAAAGAAATTATGATTTCTTCAATAGAGAGCTACTATGTCTAACTGTGGTGAGTTGTTTTTTTTCATAGTCAGGATTAGTTTGGACAAAAAGATCATGTTGTTCAATTCATTCAACTGATTATAAAAAATGTCTTGTGATAGTTTTGTAATTTTATCATGTGATTGGGTTAATTTTTTCAGTACTAGCATGATAATCTAGCATGGTAATCTGCCAATGTAATAAAAAACAAGTAAACTTTTAAAGAATATAGTATTAGTAAAAGCCCCTAAGTTTTCATGGGAAAGGAAGCATCTATCTTTTCCCAATCTTGCTCATCTTGCACAGTGTGCGATAACTTAACACTTGGCTAATAATTTTATTTTGTGCAACACTAAAAGTAGCAATCAAACAAAATTCCATTCAGCAACTGTGAAGCAATAAGTGCCTCAACTTAAAAACATGAAAAACATGAAGATGCTCAACGCGTGGGTAAAACACACAATAAAAGGCTGTTTTGTATATGCACTTAATTATTATATTGATCATACCAGGGAGGAAAACAAGCTAGACTTAGACAATCCTTTTTAAGCAGCTATCAAAATCAGTCCTTTGATAAAGTCTCAAGGTGTCTGCAACAGTTTTGGTTCTTTTTTTTTTTATTGTGAAAAATTGTTTAAAAATTCCAGAAGCTAAACCTCTTATAGTTCTTGCATTTGCCTGATACTGATAAGTGCAAATGACATGCACACTTTTGATAGGTGACTGTACTTTTCCTGTTTAACAAGCATTCTTATGATATGTTCAATGATTTGCCTGTATTCGCAATCACAGGCATGTGCCAAATTTGTATTGTTTTGTGTTTTAGGGGAGCATAATCAAACTTTGAAGTGTGTTTAGATAAGACATAATGAATGATGCTTGAGCTGAAGTCCACCAGAGATGGCCCAGCAAGTGATGCACACAGCAATTAATCAACAGATAAGGGTATTGGCACTGCATTGCTAGCTTGGTTGATTAACTGCTGTAGCTAACATTAAAAAAGGAAAATTAAGTCCTTAACCCTTTCACAGCGAGGTCTGATTCTAACCCTACTGAAATATGCAAAATCTTGAAAATGTATGTGATTTTATACCAGATAAATCGGATTTCAGTGAACTGGTATATAAACAGGCAAATCTTTGACAATTTTTTGTGTCCTTAGCAGTGAAAGGCTTAACAGCCTTCTGGTCTATAGAACCAGAGCTTATCCTGATCTCTGTAGCATGAAGCAAACAACTCTGGACAGGACGTTTCTTTGTCACACTTTTCTCCTCTCCTACACACCATGCATATTTTTTACAGCATCAATCTTAATCTTAATACAATTTTTGTTATGCACATTTTATATTCATTCTATGTTGATTACCATAAGGCTGACAGAAATAGCAGTTTCTTCCTATTTTTATCGTACAGCAACAAAGGAGACTGGATTTGTTGACCATTGCTAGCCCAGATCTATGCACCAGTGATTCAGATAAACTAAAGACTGTTCTGATCACTGCCAGAGTACACCCAGGAGAGACTCCATCATCATTTGTGTGTCAAGGTAATGCAGCACCAAGCCTCAAATCGATGGTACCGATTATGTAATTTGGCATGCATTTTTAACTTACCTTTTAAGCCTATCATATTATTCATTTCATTGTTATCAATAAGAGGATAATAAGTAAACTTATTCCTTTGAAGCATGAGGATAATAAATGCTTTCATGTATGCCTCTTAAAATAGTTTTCACATAATTCATTTTCTGTTCGACTCGTAATTTATTGTATATTCCAGCTTTTATACCAATGTTATTATTTTAGCTCCATAGATGAGGAAATTTATCTCAGGTTTTTTATTTTTCAAATAAAGTTCTTTCAAAAGCATGTAATCCTTTATTTTAATCAACCATTTATTTATTCATTTGCGTAAGAACTACTGATAATCCTATGGTTTTGTTGGGGTTTTTTTTTGGGGGGAGGGGGGGGGTTAGGTTTTTAATTTGTTATTTTCATAAAGAAATGTTTACAACTACATCAAATTTCCTTTGGAATCATATACTTTGATTGAAACAATTGTGTCTCTTTTATTTTTTTACAGGCGTGATTGATTTTTTGATAAGCAACCATCCAATAGCTAAGATATTGAGAGAGAATCTAGTGTTCAAAATTGTTCCCATGTTGAACCCAGATGGTGTGTACCTTGGTAATTACAGGTAATAATTCCATGTCCCTTTTTTATACTAATCTCACCTTATTTTGTCATTCACTCTCTTCTTGCCACAGACTATATATCTGCCTTCTTTTTCAAACTTGCTTTCTTTGTATGGATACAATCTTTCAATATCTGTTGTTTGTTCTTCTTTTATTTCCTTTGCTATTTTCATTTTTTTTCTTCCTCGTTTACTCCTGTTTTGAGCATGTTTTTAAAAGCAAAGTTTGTTTTTCCAATCCTATTCCATTTTACTTTAACAAACATAAAGTCAAAAGTACAAAATTATGATCATGCTTAATGGAAAATCATGTTCAAATTGATCCTTTTGACTTGTATGTTTTCAATGGAAATGAAAGTGTGTCAACTATAGAGTTTCACCAAAAACTATTCACAATGAAATAAAGATGTTCAAAAGTGACTGTTTAGGGATGAAGGAGAAATTTTTCCATGAGTCCCAATTCTTTATGGACAATGGTTAGAATTTCTCTGTATTATTTATAATGAATTTTTTATTACCATTTGTATTACCACCCCATGCATATGGATAACTGATATAAATTTAGATTCTGTGTCATGGTTGTTTTTGTTTTTTTGTTTAGTTTAAAATGATCCTAACTTTTACACTTGGTGAGCAAGAGACCTATGCATACATTCAGTTTAGGAGTTTAGGACATAGTGTGGAAGGAATTATATGATCTTTGTTTCCTTCATTTCTGGTTTCACCAATGAATAAGTGGAAACATGTCTTAGGTGTGAATGAGTGATTGGCAAAAAATTTACTTGTAAGAAATCACAAGTAACATATCTTTTGTTTTTCAGGTGCTCCTTGATGGGCTTTGATTTAAACAGACATTGGCAAGAGCCCTCACCTTGGGCTCACCCTACTCTTTATGCCACAAAAAATTTGCTTTTGGAACTTGAAAGAAATCAGGTGAGCAAATGAATTGAGGATTTTTATCTTCATCAATAAAAGTTCCCTTCAGTCCTGACCCGATTGCAAAATTCTAACTAACAAGCCGACATCAGCTAGTTGTAAACTTTTTTCTCTGCAACACTCTACATAAAACACAATTAAAGCTTTTAACCACTATCTTTCTCTTTCATCTCCTCACTGCTTCATTACTTTAATGAGTACTTACTGAAAAATATAATAAATGAGCCACTTTTTTTTCTAAGACCGAAGGTACTGTGTCTTTTTTTCTCGTTTTTTTCTCCCAGTGGTTGTTTCCTTACTTTTTCATTTAAAATGATATGCAACATTTCATACATCCCATAAAATCCTGATTACTGGATCTTTCTTTCCCACCCCATCTAATCAAGAAATATGACCTGGACTTTTACATTGACCTGCATGCTCATTCCACCTTGATGAATGGTTTCATGTATGGCAATATCTATGATGACATGGATCGCTATGAGAAACAGTCAGTTTTTCCCAAGCTTTTGTGTGGAAATGCTGAGGATTTCTCCTTGAGCAACACCAACTTTAATCGTGATGCAGTCAAAGCAGGAACAGGCCGGAGGTAAGAAAAGGATGATTTTCTGAAGTTGATTTTATGGTCTCAGACTAAGGCCTAGTTTTAGACTAAATCCTAGATTTAGCTTGATTTAGGTCTCAGACTAAGGCCTAGTTTGAGACTAAATCCTAGATTTAGCTTGATTTAGGCTGTGGGTTCAAACATTCAGTCCAAGCCAAAATCAAGCTAAATCTAAAACCATAGGCTGATAACCAGCTTACTTTTGTCTTGAGTCAAAGCTATTCTCCTAGCTATGCAATTGGCTATATTCGCTGTTTGTTCTATTTAACCAGACATAGAACGGGACCCTGACACTGCGTGATGCGGTATTAAGGGATTCAGCGCCTTGAGACTTCGGTGAAAGGCGCTTTATAAAATAACTTATTATTGTTATAAGAAACAAAACAAAACAGAAAAACCTTAAGATCTGCTCCTGATATCTGTGCACACCCCATGTTTACATATATACATTTAACATTGTGCCATATTTTTGTGTCTCAGGTAATTTCTGTAAATATTTTAATAAGTTATTTCTAATGTTTAATTCTTAAACTTTAAATGCTTGGAAATACATAGATTTTGAAAAAAAATGAAATTTAAGCTAAAATTATTTTCTGAACAATTCATTAAACAATAAGATTTTTTCGGAAGGTTTTTGATTATTGGTGTCAAAATAGCAAAAATGCTATTTCATTTCCTCTAAATCTGAATAGAACTCTGATTTACATAAAATTACGGACCAAATCATAACAAGGAACCTCATATCTAGATCCCCTATCCAGTAGGATCATTGGAAAAAGAACAACTCGATCTGGCGGTACTATAAAAAAAAGTTTAATTTCCCTTCAAAAGCGAGTCCTACTTCTAGTGTAGGTCCTAAAATAGGCACCCAATTTCTTGTCTTGACATCATTTTAGATAGTGAACATCCTATTTAGCCTGATTAAGCAAAAACTGATATGATATCGTGGTTGACAGTATATCAACTATGAAAATTTAGAAAATTGTTTCTAAAGAATTCCAATTGAATCCGTTGTAATACTCATAGCTTGGTTGCAACACATGGGAATAGTTGTTAACCTTTTTGTTAGAATGATATACCAATTAAGTCATTCACTTTGCAGATATTATTTGTCAAATGGGAGTAAAACTGTCTGCTTTTGAACTGACCTCGGCTTTTAATGTGTATTGCGCCGCTCTTGCCCAATTAGGTCATGATACTATTTGATTGCATGTTGCTGTGAGGTAATTTGTTTGCCTTCAATTGCCAATAAATTCTTAGAACAATAAATAGTGAAACATGATGGTCATACAGCTTGTTAAGTGAAAGGATAGACAAAGAGAGGGAGAAAGACAGCTCAACTTAAAAACACATTGAGACAAAAAAATTAACAGATTGAAAAGACACTCACACAGTACGGTAGTGATCAAGACCGGAAAGGACCATGCCGAAAAAGGTATTGGCAAAAATGTTACAGGAAAAATTATTGTTCTGTATCATACAGCCATGGATTTTTTTGGCACTGGCCTAATGAAGTTGATTTTGCTTTTTTTATAGGGCCTCTCCTCTTCCCCCTTTCCCTCCTTCACTTTATCCTCTATCCTTATCCACTTTCTCTTTTCATATCCTCCAATTCCTTTTCCTTCACCTCCTCATCCTCATCATCCTCCTCCTTTTCCTTCTTTTATACTCCAATCCAATCCATTATAGTTTATATTAGTTTGACGAATGACATGTGTTGTCAACAGGGTCACCCAAATACAATGAATCTCCATTACTTGTAAAAGACTAAGTTACTCACCAGAATAGCTCATACTGTTTGGAAGAGGAGAAAAAAGCTTGCTTAGTCTGTACATACACTGCATTCATGAATCCTTATCCCATAGCAGAAATCAAGTGATTAGGACGGCACATTTAATTAGGCTGCAATCTCCATGAGGGTGATGCGCTTGTTTGGCTGCTTTTGAATCCATTAATGGCTCCCAGTAAGAAAAGATGATCACTGCTTTTTATTTGGAGAAAATTTTTAACCAAATTTTCATAATTCAATCTTTAATATTTCACTTAGTTGTCTATCTCTCTCTCTCTCATCTCTCACACAGAGAGAGAGAGAGAGATAGACAGATAGGGAGAGGGAGAGAGAAAGGGATAGATATATAGATAGATGAGAAGAAGAAAGAGTGAACGAGAGAGGAAGGGAGAGTGTTAGAGAAAGAGAACATCTGGGCTTGTGTGTGTGTGTGTGTGTGTGTGTGTGTGTGTGTGTGTGTGTGTGTGTGTTTGTGTTTGTGTATGTGTGTGATAAGCTACAAGCATATAGGTACATGGCAATGATTTTTTTTCGGATTTATTTTTCTTTGGAAATATCACCTCTGTACTGTTAAATCATGCAAGAAAAAAACGACATTATGATTTGCACTTAATTCTCTGTTATGGTCTTATAGCACAGTAACACGGGCTGTAATTGGTCGTGCAAGCGAATACAGAGAGAGGGGGAAAAGATTGAGAGAGGGGGAGAATGTGAAGGAGATGGACAAAGAGAGAGAGAGAGAGAGATAGAGAAATATTGGTAATGAGGATGTTGATGGTGATGATAATGTTAATGATAATGATGATGTTAATGAAGATGAGATTGAAAGAGATCGAGATAAAACGAAACAAAGACATATCGAGCAAACCAACCCCAATGATAGTACTGCTTGCCATAGTGGAAAATGATGTTGTGAATGCCTTTGAAGGTAATGTAACGTCCTGGGCGTGTTGGTTGTCATTCATGAATTCAGGAATTGCAAATATTATTTCTGGTTGATTTGATCCGTTGCCAAATAAGGATATTCTCTTGATCCGCCCCGCACTCAGAAATGTTTTGTATTCTTTAGCGTCATCAGCACTCAGCTGTATGTAACTTTCATGAGTCAATCTACATACTATCAAAATAATGTGATGGATACACAAATTCGTTGTTCTCCTACCCTTTTTCATTATTCCTCGTAATATTTTCCTCTCATCTGACATTTATAATTCCCCCCTACATTTGTTACGAATCGATAGACAAGGACTAGTAATGATGATATACAACAGTCCTGCTTTTGCTCCCGAAACGGGAATTATTAAGGACACATTAAGCTTCAGGCTCGCTTTTTCCGTCGAGCCAGAAACAGTGGGCAATCAGCCAATCATTTGCATAACAATATCATTCATTCTCATGGGGATTCCAGGCCAGTGATCTTCCCCATCACTACCCGCTTACTTCGCGGAGCCGTTATCCATTGACCCTCATTTCCATTCTTTCCTCGGAAGGCTGGTATTTTGGACAAACGGTATCTGAATTTGTAGATCCCTTTTAGCGAAATCGGTATAGTCGTCTATCTATAAAGGTTATGTTTTACATTGTTACAAGGATTCTCTTAGTATGATGCTTATACGATATAAGCTCAAAAGAGCTCGTGATAATAAGCGGACTTGTGAAAGAAAGTCAAGCACGGCTGTTTTGGAAAGTCGGATCAGATTCTTTGCCTCGATAACACCATGGTATTATTTTTTCAGTCTCCTTTTGCATTGGTGCGGGTCATATCAATCATCTAGGGAATTCAAGAAAAGACGATATATGACCAAAAGTGTGGCCAATCAAAATGAATGAATTCAGACTCTTTTATCAAGTTTGACATTAAAATAGATAGATCTCTGTGAGATGGTAATGGAGAAGTTTTTTCAAACAAAAGAGAAGAGATGAAAAGTGTCTCATGGATGTAAATTCAGTAGGAGAGTACGGTAACAAAATTTAATCAGAGTGGAGTAATCAAATTGTAGTTAGTGGGGTTGGGGTTTGGTTTGTTTGATAAATTTTTTTCTCTACTATTCCGTAGATGTGAGTAATCTTTTTTTCTTAATTACTTAAAACATCACTCGGTCATAGACATGAAAAATGGTCATTTTGTCGCTCGCCTAGGCGTCCTAAGAATGGACTAGATTATTCATCGGGCTTTAGCTCGATGCCAACAGGAATCACCCATGTTGTCCTGTCCCAATGAGCCATTTGTGGTAAATTTCTTGCTCAAGAAGATTATGAAGTGCTAAAGCGGGGCCCAAACCCGGTGCCGTTGGGTTGCCAGTGTATTGCCTTACCGCAAGGCCACTTCGCCCACATGAAGACCAATGTAATAAATTACGACAGCTTATCCTGCCCACTCAGCCAACGTATACTTCCACGACTTACGACTGCAATCATGTTCCTGTCTGCTTGGCCTCTGAGTTGTGGGAACGGGGTTTGGAATGTGGCGAGGATTTCTTGAATTTGTCTTGTTTTCTTTCTTTGGGGGGGGGGGGGGGGGAGGCGTATAATTTTATGTTATTTTGAAGTAAAGCTATACCCAACGTTCGGCTACAGAATGATCATGTTACGTCAAGGGTTGCATTGCCTACTGCCTCTGGTTATTATCTAGACATGAATTATGACCGGCTCCTTATTGACACCCAACACCTAAGTTTGTTCTTTTTGGCGGTCAATTTTGTTTTGTTTTTATATTGTATGGTTATGTTGTTTTATTGTGTGTATGTACCTCTGTGTGTATGTGTGTTTCCTCGACACCGTTTCATATTATATTATTGATTATAAATAAAGAATAACCCCAGGAAGTTGTGAGTGACAAACCAAGAATTTATGTTCTGAAATGACTGTTTTATTTGGAGGCTCAATGAAACACCCCTGCTGTATTGATGCCTGTCTATCTGTTTTCTGACGTAATTTATTTTTATATCTTTACTCGGCCAATTCTTCTGAGAGAGCAGAGATGCGTGATTTCCCTGGTAATTGAGAAATGCGAAGATGTTGCCTATGTAGAATAAAAGTGTATTTAAATCTCGTCTCATCAGCAGCTGGTGTTTATAGGAAGGACAGGAAAGGCTATGAAAACAGAAATTGTTTTAAACCAAATTAAGAAGGACAAAACGTTTGCTTCATTTCCAGATGAGAAATAATTATTTATTAGCTCTTTCAGAGTGACGTATTATGATAACACTAACATTTTGTAATCCGGACTTGCATTTCTTTAATTTTTTCTTAGATTGAGCACGACTTATTTTCTCAAAACATATGGCTCTGATAAAACGTAGGTTCTAGTAATCTTTGTTATGAATTTTCCGTATGCTGTATCTTTTTTCCCCAACTATCTACATCTGTTGATAAGTAATCATAGCATGTTGTTTGGTATTTGACTTGACACTTCTTACGCCAACTGCAATTGATTGAGGGCCTAGAAAAAGTGATCGAGCGATGTCAGCTATCTGAAGGAATGAGTCCTTTAAATGTTATCTTGGTAATAACTCTCTAATTAACAACTAAAAATACTGGATACCTTATTTAAATCAAATTACTGCACAATAACTACGACTTTTTGTAGGAGCCGGCTTATCAATATGGCCGATGTAGCCGGACAGTACCACTTGGGGTACATGTGATTGTTTTGACAATTTACTAGAACACTGAACTTGCACTCAACGTCTGTTTTCTTTTAATATGACAAATTATAAAAAGCTGCATTCCATCTGACGGATGCATCGCCGATGAAACAAATATTACTGGATAAGAGATTGCGTAATATTGTACTATACACCGACCACAATGTGAGGAAAACTTGGTCGTGCTTAGACGAAACTTGGTTAAACGGTTGCTCTTTTATTGGTACGCAATCTGTTTACATGACTTCCAGCTTTCGGTTCCATACCGAGTTTAATGAAAGTGCCTTTGGTTTCAATTTCAGGGAAGTCTTACGAAACGACATACCAATTGAAAGGCTGTGAAATATGATTTCATGACTTCAGAGTATAAAGACCTTTAGTACGGTATCATTATTATGTGGGCGTTGAAAAGGCGAAACTAGAGCAATATTATACTATCATTGTAATCGTAAATGAACCCCTAATTGACAAACTGTTTGCTTTTGCCAAACAAATTATGCCGGTTACTTTGATAACATTATTTGTGGAAGTAAAAGTGTGCACACATTGAATCGCCGTTTTGCAATGACGGCCTCTTTGCAATGCCAGCCTCATGAATTATTGCTACGATCCTAAGGTAAAAAGGCGTCTGGTTTAAGAAACGATTAGCGCTTCATCAACTTATTTTATTGCCCACTGTGTGCTGAGAAATGGATCCAGATTTGATTAGAGATTTGCAATCAGCTTAATTTTATTATGCCCCCATTATGCCGCTCTAATTGCTTCATTCAGTGAGGGTTGTTGGACTGAAAAATTCATGCCTAACCGCTGGATAAATGGAGTGAGCTAAATAATGGTGCAAATAGTGTTTTCATTCCACGCCGGCGCATTCTCCTGGTGTTGTCGGTATTTGGAGTTTGTTCCCGGGACTACCAAGGCTTGTTTGTTCTGGCACCAAGCCTCCACGACAGACTACGTCACGGATTGCCTCAAGTGAATGCCTGTGCATTGGCGTTCTGACGGAACTTGTCTTTGTTTCTATTTGACAAGCTTATTGTCTTTGTTTAATGTCGTGTTAGCCATCAGCATAACTCAGAGGGCACCTGCCTTTGATGGCCGCAAAGCTTTATGGCACGGGTAGGGGTTATAATGGTATAGCCTGTAGCTGTTTGTAGCAAATTCGTTTTGAAGTCAGCAGTCATGATAAAACATTTAGCTTTTTGTGTTGACTGATTATTTTATCGTCATTTCCTTTTCAATTCATCTTTTTCATTCTTGTTTGGAAACAGGGATAATCTATCAATATTTTAATCAAAATTTATCATATTTGCATTTCAATTAGGGGAAATGTTTTAATGATTATTGTATGTCATGAAGAATTGTTGTTTACCTAGCGTACTGATATTGTGGAACAGGAGACAAATAGGGATACCAATAAAGAGATAGACAATTTGAATATCGAGAAAGATGATAAAACTAAACCTGCAAGAACATGTAACAAGAATTTTCATTTCACAAGTTTAAAAGCTCTTCTTCAAGATGATAATAATAAGTGATTGAATGAAAAGAAACCGTAGACTGCTTTAAGCTTACAAAATGATAAAATAGTGTCGAGTCAAATGCAGGATGATAAAGTTCTACCCATTGATGGCTTGATGCTGTACGCCAATGAAGAATGAGAAGAGTCTAGAAGTCTTGCCGGGTACTTTGAATAGCTGATTATGATAATGTATGTCATCGCAATAGCCCCAACGGAACATGGTGGCTTTCCGTTGGACCAGGACAGCAGCGGTGCCGGCAGACATTAAACCATACACATTATACAGCCGTTGGTACAGCCTACCCCTGTTGCAGCCGTGTGAGGGGTGCAAAACAGTTCCTCCTTCTTTTTTTTATTCCCATCGATCGCCTGAGGGGTATGGGATGTGGGTTTTATGTATGAGGCTCACTGCTAGCTTCCATCAAAAGAGAGCAAGCGTGCGCGGTAAGGGAGAAAAATGGAGGGATAAAAAAAAGTCATCATATTTTATAGACGTGGAGCCACAATAGGAATATTTGTGAGATACAGCAGCGAGGGAAACGGGGAGTTTTGGATTCGACATTCAACAGGGATGAATAATTCATGTTTCCCCACGAGGGTTATCAGAATTCATCCGGCGGTCATCGTCTGGAACATAGCCCTGCTTCTCATCCCCCACAGGCTCTCTCCGTTTTTTCTATGGAATATCATCATTCGTTTATCAGACCCCATCCCCATCCCCATCCCCACCCACTTGTATAATTCTTTTATGGTTATATGTATGTAGGTGGTGATACTTGCAATCCATACATTTTAGCTTGATTTTTGTTTTGTTTTTAATCTTTTCTGTTTATACTTGATATGTGCTGAAACTCGATTAAATGATTAAAAATAAATACCAACAGTACATTGAAATATGTACTTTTCCGTCTTGAAAGGAATTCTGTAATGAAAGCCTCGTTATGTGTGTTGTTTTATGGGGTGGTTTTTCTTTGGGGGGGGGGGGGGGGGGGGTTGTCACAACCGTGTCTGTCCATCCATTGTAAGCACGGAAGACGCATTATAATGATTATTGTCATTTTTATTATTGTTGATGTTAATATTATTATTATTATGTTATCATTACTATAATAATTATTACTTTATCATTATTATTACTATTATTATCGTTACTATATTGTGTGCAGCAGCACGAAATGCTGCTGAAAGCCGATGGCTGAATACTTTTGCCCCATCGATCAAGGGCTGCATTAGCGCTCATGCCCTTATCTCTACTGCTGTGCCCATTCTCTTATCAGCCAAAGTTCCCGCATTCTTCTCTCATTTTCATTATCTTCTGCTCCATACTTCTCTTCAAAACCTTTGGGAGGTGGGGCGAGCTGTCTCCTCCTTTTTCCTCGTTTTATCTCGATAACTAAATGGTCCAAAAAAATAGCAATAGAATGGCATAATCTGTGATATTCAATATTTAATACTTAATATTGATACCGTTGTTATCTGTAGACTTTGCCATTTTTCAGCATTATGATTCTTTTTAATCATCCGACATGTTTCAATACATTATTTCCTTAATTGAGGAACTCAGTGTCTGACAGGCATCCTTACGTAAATGGAAGCTCAGTGTGTTATAGTTCTGGAACTACTGCATCATAAATGCAGACAAATAGAAGAGAATTAATGGCCTCATTTTTCTCATGCTTGGTTCCGGTGGGAACACGATATTTTGTCCGTCCACGTTTCCAGCCCCACCCCTTCCCCTATTTTTGTGGTAATTTGATTCAATCATTTATTACAATTACCTGTCACACGTGGCTGAAGTATCGACGTGTTTGATTTTTTTTATTTCGATTATATGGCAGTATAAATGGTTTTGCGATGACAACCTGGCCAAACACCATTAGGGGCCTTTGTCTGGCATCAGCAGGGAATTCCCTCCATTCACGCTACCCCGAGTTGGGGAGGGGGGGGGGTTGTGGCAATGGCGGTATTGGCGAGGGGAAGTCCGGTTAAGTGATTTTGTGTGTTATGGCAAGGGAGGCCAATTACAGCCCTGAATGAAAACCAATTCTATGATTTTGCTTCACCTGTGTAATCGGTTATAGTCCGGTACCAGCCATTTTGGATATGCTTGCCTGTTCTGTCGTCAACTTCAACCAGGGCTGGTTGGTTATGATTAACTTTCGGTGCCTACAAGGAATATGCTCTCCCCATACTCTTAACTAATATCAATCATTATCTTTATGGGGTTGTTTTTTTTCTTAGTATAATATCTTCCTCCCTATCTTTGTATGTTAGTCTCTACACACAAGTAAATCACTATGTACTACATATTATGGTCACCACAATAATAAAGATCCGCCAGAGCAAATTATTAGTCTTTCGGTTTTGATTCTACACACTTCTCAATTTACCTACTTTGATTTTTTTTTTTTAATATATATTTACTGCTTTATTTTCAAGCGGGGATAACTCTTGTTCTAAAATTGTTGTCTTTCTCTTGAAGTTAAGGCTGTCGATCCATAGAAGAAATGTCTGAGCATCGTGCATAGTAAGAATCGAAGTTCATCTTCTTCCTATTTCGGACCATTTTACTTCACATCTTGAAATATGTCTAGAAAACTAATAGAGTGAATGCGTTTAGTCAAAATACTCACAACAATGCCTGCATTGTACAAACACATATTTAGAGAGGGGGTTGAACAATGTTCCCTTTTTGTTTTTCCGGCAATGGATATATAGACAGAGGGCCGGCAATGGATATATAGACAGAGGGCCGGCAATGGATATATAGACAAAGGGCTGGCAAAGGATATATAGACAGAGGGCTGGCAATGGATATATAGACAGAGGGCCGGCAATGGATATATAGACAGAGGGCTGGCAATGGATATATAGACAAAGGGCCGGCAATGGATATATAGACAAAGGGCCGGCAATGGATATATAGACAGAGGGCTGGCAATGGATATATAGACAGAGGGCCGGCAATTGATATATAGACAGAGGGCCGCAATGGATATATAGACAGAGGGCTGGCAATGGATATATAGACAGAGGGCTGGCAATGGATATATAGACAGAGGGCCGCCAATGGATATATAGACAGAGGGCTGGCAATGGATATATAGACAGAGGGCCGGCAATGGATATATAGACAGAGGGCCGGCAATTGATATATAGACAGAGGGCCGCAATGGATATATAGACAGAGGGCTGGCAATGGATATATAGACAGAGGGCTGGCAATGGATATATAGACAGAGGGCCGCCAATGGATATATAGACAGAGGGCCGAGATTACTTTTCCTTAATCATTTCATGTAGCCAGGTGCATCAATCATTAAGATACTACAAGACTTCCAGGGGAAGGAAGTTGTTGAGGAAAAAAAATTGCGGCGCAAAACAAAGCAATGATGCCAAGGCGCCACTGAGACTAACATTTACGGGATTTCCTGATATGCCAAAATGATACCCATAATTCCATCCCAACCACCCCTACACTTTCAAGCTCTAAGAGAGAAAAAGTTGAATTTCAGGCTTTTGGCATCCATCAATTCATTGAAATCTGATTTATATTGTATAAGAACTCGTACATCTTTAAGATTTTGCATATTTCAATTGTGTTTGAATCAGACTTCGCTGTGAAAGAGTTAATACACACATGCGTGCGCGCACACACACACATACACACACACACATACTCTTCCTCTTGCTCTTCCTCTTCCTCCTCCACCACTTTCTCCTTCTCCTTTTCCTCCCCCCCCCCCCCATTCCCATCCCCCTTATTGAACTATTATCCTAAATTGTGTCATACAATAATATTGTAAAGTGTTCCCTCGTGGCAACATGGATAACACGTGTCACAAGAGACGGGCACTTCCTGGTGAACTTCATGAAAGGAGTTCTCTCAGGAATTCTTTTTTATTAAAAGCCAATAGATTGCTTTCAAAGATAAAACTGTTCATATCAAAATCTCTTATTATATTGATGTATTGCTTGCGTTCTTATTCAAAGGGAAACTCGTGTGTCCTTCAGGTTTTCGAATCCCTGCCCAGCTTATTATATTCGCCCCTCGTGGCAAAAACACAAAATAAGGAGAAAAGAAAACATTGTATTGATTTAGAGTCAGGCAATCGAAACGTTTCGTGGCTAGATTTGAATAGTTTTCTAATAGATGGATAGAAAATTAGAGTTTTGTATTATTTTACTCAACCGTGTTCGAAATATAGAATGATATTTTTGTCTTTGGATGCTCTTTGGGGAGCTTGATCCAAAATAAGCTGTGCGCTCAAGTAGGCGCTATTGCTTCGATCAGACAACTTGGGACAATGGAATAATGACATGTATCAGACAGACACACTCGTACATAGAGAACTTGACACACTGACAGAGAAAGTGAGAGAGTGGGGGATGAGGAGGGAGAGTCTGTAAGAGAGCGAGTAAGAAAGGAACTTTCTTTAAGAGGGAGGCAGAGAGAGTATGTAAGAGAGCGAGTAAAGGAAAGAAAGAGAGAGAGAGAGTATGTAAGAGAGCGAGTAAAAGAAAGAAAGAGAGAGAGAGAGAGTATGCAAGAGAGAGAGTAAGAGAAAGAAAGAGAGAGAGAGAGAGTATGTAAGAGAGCGAGTAAAAGAAAGAAAGAGAGAGAGAGAGAGTATGTAAGAGAGCGAGTAAGAGAAAGAAAGAGGGAGAGAGGGGGGACAGAGAGAGTATGTTAGAGAGCGAGTAAGAGAAAGAAAGAGGGACAGAGGGAGGCAGAGAGAGTATTTAGAGAGCGAGTAAGAGAAAGAAAAAGGAAGAGAGGGAGGCAGAGAGTATGTAAGAGAGCGAGTAAAAGAAAGAAAGAGGAAGAGAGGGAGGCAGAGAGAGTATTAAGAGAGCGAGTAAAAGAAAGAAAGAGTGAGAGAGGAAGGCAGAGAGAGTATTAAGAGAGCGAGTAAAAGAAAGAAAGAGGGAGAGAGGAAGGCAGAGAGAGTATTAAGGGGGCGAGTAAGAGAAAGAAAGAGGAAGAGAGGGAGGCAGAGTGTATGTAGGAGAGCGAGTAAAAGAAAGAAAGAGGAAGAGAGGGGGAGACTGGGATATGAAATTGTAGAATAGATGGCAAGACCTGCTTTATTATTAAAAAAATGAGATGGAATTGATTGAAGGTTTGCCGTGTCAAATTTCTGGTTGGCTTGTATGGGATTTTTGCATAATGCATGATTTACCCCTGCACAACAATGACAAACCATTGGCTTGCTGCGATTGTGAAAGCGCAAGTGTTGTCTCTCTATTATATTTGCTTCCGTCGCAGAAATTTCTATCCCTCATCTTTTGCATGCATAATTTGGGGTTGTTTTTTTGTTTTGTTTTTTTAGTTCTTATAGGGTTTTTTCTCTCTTGCTGAACCGGGGGG